>AYEL01079593.1:0-53452 GCA_000484575.1 Olivierus martensii | reverse complement strand
TTTTACACTTTGTGAATTGAATTTCAAATATAAATTTAATAAATACTGCAAATATAAATATATTTTTAAAAATAATTTTAAAAAATTTATTATATTTTTCAATAAGCCATAATTTTATAAGGTGCAATATAATTTTATAAGAAGGTGCAATAATTTTATAAGAAGGTGTAATATAGAACAGAATAGATATACTAAAAAACATTTGATAGGAGCAATATCTTACATAAATCTTTCAAAACAATTAATCTAATTAAATACTTTGAACTTTAAAAAATTCTGCTATATCATACATTATTATGCTATTTCAATAAGCAGATTATTATTTTATAGTTTTGACTGATTATTATTGTCACATAATCAAGATAATAATTGCAGGTATTCCCTTAATTATATATATCTGACCTTTATAAATCAGACTTTATGCAAGTTTTCCAATTTTTTTTTCTTTTTTGATATACAGAGAACAAACATTTATTGTATTTATAAGTTACAAGTCCAAACATGTTGGTTTATTACATTTAAAACTTCAATATTATTTATATTTTACTTGATTTATGTTTTGTATATTAGATGTTGATCTTAAGTATCATATTACTGGTATGATATTGTTCCATGAGGCATTGTCTTCCTTTCAGTCAGATTAGGGTATGTTAATTAAACTACCTTATCACCACTTGAGATATTCTGTGCTTGGCAATGGCCACTTTTGGAGCCACCACAGGTTGGTCAACAGCCATGATGGGGTCAACTAGAAGGTTGAAGGAATGAGGCTTAATGGGCTAGGCCCAAATCCTCCTTCTGGACTTCTAAAAATCTGGAGATGTGGAATCTAGATCCTCCAAGGTGCTAAGCAAATGCTTTATCACAGGGAATCCTTTTAGTTGGTGGAATAATATGATGCTATAATATAGTATAAGTGCAATCATAGTGGTCTACTAGTTTCAAAAGATTTTTACTTCAGAATTTTTGACAAAAAGTTATTTTTGCAATTTATGCAAAATTTGATTTACATAAAAACATTTGATCTCAATTATTTTTAATTCAGGAATAACTACATTATAAATAATTTTAAGCATTAAAATAAAGTCTAAAATAAATAAACCTAAAAAATTAAATAAATAAATTGTACATCTCAGTAAAGACACAATATACTGAGAAAACTATCGGTAATTGGATTTTTACTGATGAAATTCAAATATTTACCTGTCATTTCTATCAAATAAGCTTACTAGTTTATAAATATTATGCATTGGAAATATGAATTTCCAAATTCTATGAATATATTATTAAATCTTTAATATCTATATATGAAAATAAAGGATATGGAATTGAATCTGTTTCATCGAATAGTAAAAGTTCCTCCTTTGCATCTTCTAAATTTTGCAATTCTTTCTGAAAAATATAAAAATTTAGTTGTTATAACAATATAATATATTCTTTGATATTTTACCAATATTAAAAATATTTAAATAAGAATTAAAATAATTATTTTTTCTGTGATAAAAGATTTTTTACCAAAACTTTATATATATATATATTCACAAATACAATCTATGATCTATGTTCAGAAATTTTCAATATTGATAACAAACAGATTTTTAAGAACATAATATAAATGAAAAAAAAATAAAAAATATTTTCATTGCTTCTTTATATATCTGAACTCTTCTATGTCTGCCAAGATCAATAAAATCAACACTGTTAACATTTATCCACCTGTTTGTCATAAACTGATAAAACATTTTGTTCCTCCATAATTTCTATAAATGAAACCTGGTGTATGCAACGTGATTCTCAAAGCCTCAAGTACAATCATTGAAAATAACATTAATTATATTTCTTGATTATAAAAGTATAGATTAACTTCTCTGTACTTAAAACTATAAATAGATATAAGCTTATAATAGAATTTATTCATCTATAAGAGCTGATTTAATCAAATGCAAGAATTAGCAATTTGCATACACTTTTGTCAGAGCTCTGACCTATTGCTCCATATGGATATTCATATCTAGTAATAGTGCACTGCAAAAGAATGCCAAGATCTATAACAGTTGCTCTATAAAACTTGAAGTGTGTTTAATATTTTTATCAATGCTAGCATTGGACATGCTTTGTTTCAGCTACTTACAGTTACTATGATGGAGAATTCATTTGACAAAATGATGACATTCTTTTCTATATGATAAAGGATAAATGCATATTGAAGTTGTTTTCTTTTGTATAAATTTCTAAATGCAATATAATACTTTTTCTTAAATATTATTCAATATAATTTCTATATGGCTGTCCAAAAATTCCTATTGTAATTGTTTATTGTGCTACACAATAGAAATTAGAGATCATTATAATTTTCTTGAATTTTTTAAAGTTCATGAGAAGATTAGAAAGAAGGAAATAAAAATAATTAATAAAAAATAAAAAATAATTCAATTGGAGCCAGGATTATTAATTAAAATGCTTAAATGAATCATCAGAAGTGGATGAAGATACATTTAGTCCTCAATTTATAACTACTTATACTTATTAAATTCTTTGATTGGTCAATGTAATGCCTGGGTTTAAGTTTCTAACCTATGGTATAGGGCAGTGGTTCTCTACCCTTTTTTCTGTTGAGGAACACATTTTAATATTTTAAAATTTGGCAGCACTTTTTCTGTTGAGGAACACATTTTAATATTTTAAAATTTGGTGGCACATCTTTCTGTTGAGGAACACATTTTAATATTTTTAAATTTGGTGGCACACGTTCAGGAACACATTTTAATATTTTAAAATTTGGCGGCATACCTAAATAAAATTTGGCGGCACACCTAAGTATTTTAAATAATAATTTAGATTTAACAACAAATTTTAATTAACAGATTATTGTATTTATTTTTATTGCATTCAGATTACATCAAATTCTTATTAAATTATAGCGCCACTTGCAGATTTTATCTTTTCAGAGAAACTACAATATGAATTTAATTTTTATTCCTTAATTTTTAGATTTTGAATAGTGATAAAAATTTTGGCTGTCGCAGAAATTCGAAAGTTAGATCTTTCTAACAAAACTTTTCAGAGAAACTACAATATGAATTTAATTTTTATTCCTTAATTTTTAGATTTTGAATAGCGATAAAAATTATGGCTGTCGCAGAAATTCGAAAATTAGATCTTTCTAACAAAACTTTATTTATAGGAATTGGTGCAGTGGTTCGACTGCAAAAGGGATATCCAGCCAACAATGTACTAATATTATATATGATTCATATAATTACATAAATATTATTAATTTCTAATTTTTCGTGGCACACTTTCAAAGGTTTGGTGGCACACTAGTGTGCCGCAGCACAGCGGTTGAGAACCACTGGTATAGGGACTCTGATATATGGAAAGTGTCCATTTTTGCATCTTGTTCTTGTAGTTTTTATTTTTTTATGTTTATTAAGATAATGTATATAATGTATCTTAATAAACATTGGTAGTGAGAAATTCATAAATTTTGAGTATTTATGTCTTACAACCATTCTGACGTATGATAGCAGGGTTTTAAAACCAAACCCTATCATAAGTTGAGAACTACCTATGCAATATTTCACTCAAAAACTTGTATATAATGCACTAACATTTAGTTTATGCACTAATATATAGCACATAAAAATCAATATAAACTTATCCTCTTTTTATATGGTGGATTAGCTCTGCAAGAATATTGTGCAAATGAAAATTGTGTAAATTGAAGCTTATATTTGTATAGAAATGCTCATTTTCTATAAAAATGCTATCTCAATTAACACAATTTTCATTTACATGATACTTTTGCAGAACCAATCTAATGTGTAAAAAGAGTGCATGCATTAATTAACAAACTTTAATTTTCCTTGTTTGTCCTTGTAAAAACAAAATGTTTCTATATAATTAATATATTTAATAACAAACATTTAATTTAGATAAAATTATCTTAAAATTAATATTTTAATAAACAAACTAAACAATACTATTACTATAAAATTTAAATAATTTAATATTAAAAGTTCCTCCACTTTATGAAAATTAAGCATTCTTATGAAATCTTTCATAAACTGAAAAGGCATAAAATGGAAAAGCAATTACCATTAATTTATATGGGAAAAATTTCTGAGCATTCCCAACACAAAAAATAACCTACTAAATCATACCAAATAATGCATAAAAGCTAAAATAACACTAACATATAGTAAAAACAGTTAAATTATGATAAATGCACAGTCTATATGAAGCAGAAATAATGTATGTACAGTGCACTTTCACTTTTGATACCATTATGTTTTCAATTAAGCCACCATATTGCTCATAGTATATACTATATCTGGTAGCAATAACTTTTAGAGATCACAGGATGGTCAATATCTTTGATGGATCAATCAGAATACTAAAAGATGGATTCAACAGCCTGGAATTGAATCCCTTCTGGAAAAGAAAAAAAAAAAACTAGAAATGTGGGATTCAGAATTGAAGTCAGTTTCCAGGATAGTAAGCTACTGCATTACCATATTGTCATCCAGCACACTTATTTTTCATAAAAGTAAAAAATCCTCTTCAGATTTCTTCTGGTTAGCAAAAACAGGTTCTAATTTAGGTCTTTCATAAAAGCAAAGAAAACCTGTATATCCTTTTGGCATACAGCTTTCAAGCAGCAGCATTTTCTATTAAAATGAAAATAAAGCTCATCACATAATGTCATTATGCTAAACCATGAGATTCATCATGGGAAGGATGTAGAATGAAATATGCATGAAGAGAGCACATCAATGCTTTCCTTTGACAGTTATCAAAACCTTGGATTGCAGAGTAATCTGAACATTGTAACTGAAATTTGCAGTATTAATGCTTCCACTTGGTATAAATCAGTTTTAAGAGTTATAACTGGTATTTACAACCTCATTTTCAGAATTATTATTATTATATTACATTAGTTCTAAAATATATTTCTGAGAATGAACTCATGCAATATATTTAAAATTGCTTAAATAAATTAGATTAAAAATATTTGTATTAATCAATAAAAATACAAAATAAACAAAATTATGAATATGTTAACTGAATATATATTAATACAATTAATTAACACAAAATAAGCTATGTAGTTGGCAGTCTTTTTATGTATTTATTTGCTATGAATTTCCATTGTTCCGATTTTCTTTAATAATGTTATTTTTATGTCATAATTATACATTTGATGTTTAAATTACATCTCTTCATAGTTTTGCATAATGTCATATTAATATATATGACAGATGATAAAGATATACTGTAGATTATGATGATCTGTATAGATACATTTGGAAAATTCTTCTAAATTGTATCTTACATAAGTTCCATGTTGTTTTATCCTATTATTTAATTTTTGTCTCATAATGTTTATGTATCTCAAAAATAGCATTACAAACCCTATAAGCAGATCAAAAAAAATTTTTAATCATACATTAAATAACTATAACAAAAATGATTACGGCCCTCATAAGTTGCAAATGGACATATAAAACAATTTTAATTGGAAAAAGAACATTTATGCTGTAGTTCTATTTAGAATTTCATATGATTGTAAAAAGCAACATATAATATATTAGTGATAAGTTGTAATTTATATTATATTTCATTATATTAATAACTGTCTGTATTAACTAGAAATTAATAAGCCTAATACTAAAACAAAGCTTAGCAATATATTATACATTTATAGTAAATGTTTATTTTACATGGGTGTAAAATAAATATTTACCATAAATGTATAACATATTGACATATGTTATACATTTATGGTATCAGTGATGATCATTTGTATGTATATATAAGTTTTTGATGCAAGAGCATGATAAGTAGCAGCCATATTCCAGTTTTCTTATTTATATACACCTAAGAAATAGACTATTTTATTATTTTATATATATTTTATATATTATATATATAAAAAAATTTATTTTTTTATAAAACATTTTAATCATAGAAATGTGAAATACTAACCATTTTTATAACATGATGCCAATCTGCATAACCCCTCCCCCTAAGTCATTTATTGTTACAAATCTACTTCCCCCTCCCTCCCCTAACAGTGTGACATAGTTTATGGATGCTCCTAAATAGTATTTTTGAGATGCTATAAAAAGCAAAAATTTTTAAGGACTTTTTCATTGTAATGTGTATGTAATTGTTTTCTTTATTTCCTCTGTATATTCTGATGAATTTGATATGAATATGCTTATTTTTGTTCTTTCAAATGTAGTTTATATGATAATAAATATAGAATTAATCAGGAAATTTTTCTTATGAGGTTATTCTTGAGATATTTGATTAGAGCAGTGTTTTTCAACTTTTTTTTATATCATGGCATGCTTGAACCTATACTTAAACTTCTGCAGCACATTTTAATCATCATAAATTATGATGATTAAAAAAAGCTTGCTTATGCATATATATTTTTATTCTATTATACTTGTATATACGTTTATTATAACAATGATATACTTGTATAAGCAATTTAAAGAGATTTTGATATATACACTTATTGTGCTTTGGACTTCTTTCAAAAATAATTTAATTAATGATCTATAAAAATTTTCGTGGCACATCTAAGATACTCTCACGGCACACTGGTTGAAAATCACTGGATTAGAGAATATCTAGGTTATAATTAAGTTTTTGTACTGTAAAAACGTCATTTTTTCGTTCAGTTTTACCTGCTTTGATTTTAATTCATCGGTAAGATCTTCAAGTCTGGCATTTTGTCGGGCAAATTTGTTAATCTTTTGTTGATCCTCGTATGTTACTTGAATATCAGAATCCTAAAACATTCGGAGAAAAAAACGTCAAAACGTATTTCAATTGGTTCTAAAAAACTTATATCATTATTTAAGGTTGTAAATATTTATTGGCTATACATTAAATGAGATATTATAAAAGCAATTAGAATAAATAGGCGTTTAAGAAATATTATATTTTAATAAAACCAATATTAGCAATATTGACAACAACAAAAAATATAATATATAACTTCAATAAAAGAGAATTATGTATAAAATAAATCTTTTAAAATTATATGGAAACCAAAATAGAAACTTACAGCATGAAACGACCCCGAAGGAACTGTCGTAGCCGCCATATTTATTATTTTACCAATAGATGGCGCAATGAAGTGTTACGTGATCTTTTAACAGTTAAAAAAAATTGCTTTGGTTCTACGGTACGAAACATGAATAGTGTTGCTTTACAAACAAAAATAATTATTTTGGGTAAATATATTGTATTTTAAGATATTCATAATTGCTAAATATATTTTTATTGTTTGAATAAAATTTAATATATTAGTTTACATTTTCCAGGTTTATACTGTACTATTTTCATCAATGGGAATAGAGTAGTTGAATTAAGCGATAGGTAAGATTTTTAAAAATTTTATTACTTTAGATCTTTAATAAATATTAAGAACATACAAAATATAAAACTGGTATTTTAATCACTTTTGGATAATGTATACAAATATTTTTTAATTTAAAAAAATAAAAACAATAAATACTATAATAATTTATTCTATATATATCTTAAAGAAAAATAATTTATTTATGTTTTTGTAAAATATATAGCTTATATGTATTTATCATTGTTATAACTTAAAGAAAAATATAATTACTTATTACTAATAAATAAATAAACATATATTAATCAATGACACTAATTGAAAAAGATTTTCTTATTTTATGTGTTAGTAATAAAATAATAGAATATAAAGTACAATCATTTTTTAAATAATAATAAAGAGAAAGTAGCTTAAATAACTAAACTGTCAAAATTAAGACTAAAATTTATTGATTATATATATATATAATTAAATATGTATATTTTACACATCTACTAATATTTATTATTTTTTATAAATTAATAAAATACAGTATATTTCTTGGATGTGCAAATAACAAAACGAATGTGTACGCTACTCATCTTGGGTTTGCATAAAAACTTATGTATACATACAAATGATCATCATTGATAGAAATAGCCTATATCAATTTAACATGTTTAAATATTTAAAACTATTTAAAATAAAATTTTAATTGGAAAAACATTTAATTTTCTATCTTAGTAAATTTATTTTAATCAACAAGACATTACATTATAATTTTTTTTAACTACTGTAAGCTTTTAAAATAACAATGAAGGTACAACAGAAACCTTCATTAAAAAAATAAAATTTTTTAGTTTATTCAGATTTTCCTTTAAAAAAATCCATGATTTTGTTAATTGTATTTATATTTTTAATTAAATAAAAATTTGATATGATTTTTGCTTGAAATCATAGAAGAGGCTTTATTTGAATTTTATTTTATATAGTCATATTGTATACTAATTATTCTTTTCAAAAAAATTATATGAAATAATTTAATTAAAATTTGCATTGATTATTAATTTTAACAATTTATTGATATAATAAACAACATTATTATTATAATCCATATATCTGCTATTTAATAAACATAACTTTTAAATATCAATTTTTAATTTTATTTAGATTTTTAGAATTGAGAAATGAAGGAGTTTGGCTTGTAATGGTAAACAATACTTTAAAAATTTATATGTTTAATAGAATAAGCAGCAAAACTCATTTAATTATATATGCAAATTAAGATAATATAAAACCATTATATTTTTTTATTATTAATGAAAGGCTTGGTTATTATTGCCATCTTTTTAAATTATTTAATATTTTTATTTTAAAAATATATTGTCATTCCAGTTTTATGCACCATGGTGTGGGCACTGTAAAAATCTTGAACCAATCTGGAATCAAGTTGCTCAATCATTAGTTGATTTAGAAATTCGTGTTGGAAGAGTTGATTGTACCCGCTTTACCAATGTTGCCACTGAATTTGGAGTTCATGGTTTTCCTACAATTCTGTTGTAAATATATCATTCTTATCTATATTTCATTTTATAAAAATATTTTTAGGTATACTGCATATCTTTTACTTTCTAAACTAAATAATTATGACTATTTTATATATAGTTTACTGATTTATTGATAAGCTGGCAAACACAGAAGCCATTTCCTAACTAACAAGATGGTCCCAAAGTGTTCTTATTTAACTAACTAGCTTAGACAAAGTGTCTTTGTCTAAGCAAGTTAATTAGATAAGAGCATTTTGGGATTACGTTGGAGAATCTGGGTTCAATTATGAATTCCACATCTCCAGTTTTTCAGGAGGAGTCTGGACACAGCCCATTGAGTTTCATCTTTCAACCATCTGGTTGATCCCACTATGGGTTTTGACAGTCTGTGGTGGGCTCTAAAAGGGGCTGCTCAAAAAATATCCTATGTGATTCAATGGCTTAATTCAAACTAACCTAGCCTTATTTTTTTTGGCTCATAGGTCAAAGAATTTGTTCATCAGATACTAATATTCACCAAACTATTTAATAAGTACTTAAAACATTGAAAATACTTAATGATATCTTATAATCAAAAGGTTTAAAAATATTTTTATTTTTTAAATTAATAATATAAGAGAATTGTTAATTTAAAAAGTAAAAATATAACATTTGAAAAGCTAGCTTTTATAAATTAGCTTCCTTCTTCAAGCATGGCTAATCAATAATCATTGTATATTTTTTTTAAATATTAATTTATATTACATTGAAATAGATATTTTCACATTAATATTTTCTTGGTCTAAATTATATTTTTCTCTTGAACAAAATCCTAAATCTAAATTAACACATTAAATTTGAAGATACATTTTTAATATTAAAGCTAAATAATCAATTATAGCAACATGAATTCAATATAAAAACAATTATATTTAATACATTTATATGCAATATGCTTTTTTTATTTATGTATGCCTTTTTTTATAAAGATTAAAAAAAGCATAAAATAAGTACATACAATCTTAATGTTTTAAACATTATTGAAAATACTTACAATTTTTTAAATTATTTTTTACATCTGTATTATTTTCCGTCAAAATAATTTATGAAATCGTATAGTATTAAAAAATATTTTTACTAAATATTTTCAAAAAACTTCTCTTCTTATAACTATATTGTAAATGGTTGATGGAAATATAAAAGATTAATTTAAGAAATTCACATTATTTGAATTTTGAATTTTTAAATATTTTTCTGCTAGAGCTTTTCAAATAACATGCATATACAGTATAATCTCATTTAAATAAATTTGTTCGACTATAGAAGAGGTGTGCATTACAAATTTTGAAATAGATTCTGGTTGACTATAGAAATTTCAATGTCAAATATGATCAAAATTGGATCAAGAGTTAAGAATATTTTCCAACTACAATAAAAGTTCTGATAATAGGACAAGAATTGTCTGTTGAATCTGGTTAACCGTAATCTCTAAATCCACTATCAAGCAAAACCTGCTGTGAATACCATCAAGGTTAAACTTAATGTTCTCTTTATAAGAAGCCCAATCAGTTTTTCCTTGTGTCTCTATATTATCTGGTTAGGTATCATAGCAGTTAAATTGAAACAAATGTATCTGTGATCTGATGCAGATAGTATACCAAACACACGTCAATTCTCAATTAGGTGAAAACATTTTTAGTCCCTAATGTTAGGTCAATGACATCCCCTCTGTTAATAACAACAAAGTAGGTTCATTGCACTTATTTAAAACAAAGAGGTTAGTATTTACCAGAAACCCCATTAAATATTCATCTTGTCGATTGGTGTCCATGCTTTACATAATATGATGAGAATTAGCAACAACACAAACTAGTAAATCAAAATGATTCTTCTGACAAAACTCAACCAGATGCACAAATTCAGACATCTGTGATAGTTTGTCTTTATCATAAGGAAAGTATACAGTGATAACAATAAGCTCCCTACTAACACAATTCGCTTCCTACTCCATCCATACAGTAGTTAAATCTCTAGAACAGAAATCCCACATGGGTGAAACCTTTGTTATTTTTAACAAAAACACAAGTTTGAGGACCAATTTCAGAAATAAAAGTAAATAACTTACTTTCTTTACAGTTAAGACATTGTATTTGGCCCTTGAATAAGAGCAAAATCATAACAGCCTCTTCCACAAGCCACTAATCCAAAAGGGTGAAAGTGCTAGAGGTTGATCTGGATCACCTATAACACTACAAATACCTAAGGAGAACACACCACCATGCTCCCTCCAAAATTGGGTACCAGAAGGTCCAGGGCACTTCAGAATCTCCAGCCTTGCTGATGGGCTTGACTAATTCATATTTTTTTGCAAGAGCAGTCATCAAAGAAATTGGTTGTCTAAGCTTGGTATTGGTTCTCCCTCTTTCTTCATTCTGATTTATGACTGCCTCAATCTAGACTTAATTGTCCAAATTATTTGATATAGCATCAACTTTATCATTAAGGTTAGTGTAATTTTCATACAAATTTTTATATTGCTTATCAATTTCTTCTAAGATGGCTGAGACTGCAGTTGATGGATTTGATTTTACAACTTTTATTGTTGCATCATTGAACCATTTTTTCAATTCACTCAACATCATTAAAACTTAACAATTCATTATTGACAATCTGTCTGATTTCGCTTCAAGACAAAGAAATGTTAAAACATAGTTTCTATTTTTAAAATTTCTACTCACTTTAAACCCTGTGATTCATCACATTTCCAAGCAAATTTAATTGACATTTTTCAGAAAGCAGTAGTAGTCAGGTTAACACAATTTAGATGATAAACATGATTTCCAATTTCAGAGCAGGAAATTTTATCTTCATTAGGCAGAAAATTCTTTTCATAGATTACACTTTTTGTTGACAGTATACATCAGTGCCATCTCTAAATTCAGTTCCAAATTTATTTAATGATTTCTCCATATCATTTTTTTGATAATCTTTGATATTATTGAGAATATAGACATGTTTTAATATGAGGAACATTACTTAATAACAAAAAGAAATATTTTATAAATATTATTTTTTCTTTTTAAATTCATTATATATTCTTGACTTGTTTCATCTATCTTTTTTCTCTTAATTTAGAAGTTTATCAAATGATGATGAATTTTTTTTATAATTTTCCCTATTTTAAAATATATTCCATATTCATTTGTCTTTTTTTTATTACTATAATTTCTTTCCTCTATTAATTTTATTCAATTCGATACAGTATACTCCCAATTATCTGGGTTATGTATTAACTGGGGTTAATCAATCCATAACCCAGATAATCCATTGATTAATCTGGAAATGATATTTAATTATTAATGTTTTATCTTAAATGTAATATCTGAAAGGTTTTTAAATGTTTCAGATTTATTTGCTTATTATATTTTGGATAATTAGTAATCAAAATTAGAATCATCAATTATAATTATTAAAATTCAAATTATTTCAATATTTATAATTATTTAAAATTATAAATATTGAAATAATTTCTTGCTTCAAATAAACAAATTTCTTGTTTTCTTTTTCAATAAATAATAAAACATTTGAAATATATATGTATTTATTTAATTTAATTTTTTATATTTGCATATTAAATAAATCTTAACACCACCTAAAAACTCTTAATTATAACAGAATTTTAAATAATTTGGACTAGTATTAGTGCCATTTCTGAATTAAGAAATAAATTAATAATTAAAGTAAGAATGTTGCCATCTATGAATTAATAATTGAATTATAATTTTTAATTAATTTATCTGAAAATTATTTGAAATTATTAAAATTCTGTTATAAACAAGAGTTTTTAGACAGTATTAGGAATTATTTGGTTATTATCCCTTGAATTTAGGCTTAAAAGTTTGTTAAGTACATATTGTCCATAATTACAATATTTTAAGTATTTTGCAGATTATTTGATAAATTAATTTCTGAACAACAGTAGTTAATCAGGATTTTACTGTTTTTTTAATTGCATAACATTATTTTGGAATTTTTTTTTCTACATTCAAATATATTTTATCTTATAATTTCAGTATAAAAGGTCATAAAACAGTTGAATATAAAGGAGATAGAGTTAGAGAAGAAATTGTTGAATTTGCTTGGAGAATGGATGGGTAAATTATTATTTTTCAAGATTTTAAATAAAAATATGCTTTATTATTTTATTTATAATAAAGAATACTAATTTGATGGGTACTTTGCTTCTTGAGATTATAAGGGAGTTATTAAATCTGGCATTGAGTTAATATAGAATCTATTTTTTTATGCCATTCTGTTAATAATATCTAGATGCATAAACTGAAAATAATTATAATAAAAACATTATTTATTATCACTTGTTAAAAATTGTTAAATAACTCACCAACATAACATATATCATAATAAACAGATCACCATCACTTGGAAGGTTTGCTTTTTTGATATGACAATAATTTTATTTACATATTAAATTAATAAACTTATACAAATTTGAAAGTATCATTTAGAATTAAATGTATTAAAAATTATTATTAATTAGGTGGTTTATCTTAAAAAATTACTTTTTTCATTTATCATTCAAATTCAATTTGTTACTATGACAAGCATTTTATACAATATCATTTAATTTAACTACAGTATAAACATTTGAATCATATCAAAAATTGGGAATAAAATTTCAATAGACTGAGTTTAAAATACATAAAATGAAAAATATTAGTATTTAAAAACTGTTTCATTTGTAAATGCTAATATGAATAGTATCATATCAATTGCTTATGAAATACAAAAATCGGAGCACTTCTAAATATGAAAAACAAAAGTTTATTAAGTTGTTAATTTCATATACAGAAAACTTTTTCCACCAGATAAGCCATCTACAGTTCACAGAATATATAAAAACATAGAACTGATTGCAAAATTCAAAGAATGTCGAACAGAAGGGTTTTTAAAATATGACAAAATAAAACAGCTCAAAAGGTATGCATGAATATTGGCACAATAACATATGAGGATTAATTCAAAAAATGTATATATAAATCTAAAAAATTACAAAATAAAATAAAAAATATAAAAACTTAATAAAGATAAAAATCCTCAAATAGTGATGGTAAGTCAGGAGGCATTCTTTAAGCAGCACTGCCAGGAAGTCAGGATCGCTTTGGGATTATTCTAATTAATTACAGACATTCACTGCCTTCTCTTATGGAGATGCAATGCTTCTGCAACAGTTCTTCCCTAGGATTGGTGATATGTTTAAGGTTTTTTGCTTTGCATTTTACATCTAAATTCACCTTGTAGAACCTCTTAGATAATGCAATAGTAATATTTCCTAATGTTACATTCCTTTTATGCTCCCAGAATCCCTGCTTCAACAATCTATAGGGCTGTCGGAAAAGTCATGATGCATCTTCATAACAGATGGCAATTGTTCATTTTTGGAAGTACAATAGTTATTTGCATCTATGTTATTGTTGTGTCATTTAACAGCTGATAATTTTAGCTTCATTTTTAAAAAAACTGATCCATTTTTTTTATTTTTTACACATTTTCCAACTAGTTGAAGATGGAAGACCAAACTTTGCATTTTTGCCATATTTTATTGTTTTACTTCCGTAAAGGGAAAAACATGCATCAAGCTTGTGAAAAGTTGTGAAAAACATTGAACATCCATCATTCAACCATTCATGACCACCTGAAGAAGCTGGGATGCATAAGCAAGCTCAATATTTGGGTTTCTCATGAACTCAAAGAAGTTCATTTGATGGCATGCAGAAACATCTGTGACATGCTCATGAGGAAAATGATCCTTTTTTGAAGCGATTGACAACTGGTGACGAGAAGTGGATCATTTACAAACAATGTAGTGTGCAAATGGTCTTGGTCTCGGCATGATGATCTGCCTCAAACAACATTGAAAGCAGACATTCATCAGAGGAAGATTATGCTCTCAATGTGGTGGGATTTTAAAAGTATTGTGTTTTTCGAGATTCTATCGAGAACCAAATATCAATTCAAAAGTGTACTGTCGGCAATTGAACAATTTGAACGAATCCATCATCCAGAAACATCGAGAGTTCATTAATCGTAAAGGAATTGTGTTCCATTATGACAAAAACACACACAAGTTTAATCACCTGCCAAATAATATTGCAGCTTGGATAGGATGTGTTGCCACACCCCCATACTCATCTGACCTTGTACTGTCAGACTTCCACTTGTTTTGCTCTCTTCAAAACTTCTTGCATAGTATGCTGTTCAATTCAAATGAGGCTGTAAATCACCACCTTGTTCAGTTTTTCGCCGATAAAGACATGCCCTTCTATGAATGAGGAATTATGAAACTCCCTGAAAGATGGCAAAAGGTTTTCGAACAAAATGGGCATATGGTAGTAATAATATTTCCCATTTATATAATAATGTATATAAATGGGAAGTGTATTTATTTATATAAAGAACAAAGATCAAAATGATTTGATCTTTGTTCTTTATATAAATAAATACACTTTTTAAAACAGAAAATATGTATTATGACTTTTCCAACACCCCAATAGTAATTCTGCCAATATATTTCTCTCTCTGATTGCTGGATTTATTCTCAGTCAGGATAACATAGATGCCTGCTCTCATATCTGGGTCAACTGGATTTTTTCGTCATTTCTAAGCTGTGAAAATAGTGTAGGTTGGCATCTAAAAGCCACTATTATATTAGTTTTCTTCTTTACAGTTCTAGCTAATTTGTAAGGCTTGAATCATATGTGATAGGGACATATTTAATCATATTTTAGGGGTCATTCATTGTTGTCTGTTTAATACAGAGTAGTGGTGCCCCATGCCTAAAGTCTTCTCTTACTGATTTAAATATATTATACATGTATTTAAATGTGTAGTCATGTCTCATGTTCTGAACTATTATATCAGCAAATTCCTGTTGTTTTGCATTTGCTGTACTGGAGTGAGTGTTGATTCTCTTGAGAAATGTTCTGAATGTCATACTGTTATACTATGGCAGATTTTGAGACCAGGCTGGAATGAGGACTGAAGAATATGTTGATTTCTTCTAACAGTAATTTCATAAACTTCTGACAAATCAAAGTTAACGTCAAGGAAATGGACGTTTGTTGACAATATTTGGCCACATTGTAACCATAGGCCCAAGATTGAGTCAGTAAACTCCTACAGAAGATCATTAGCAAAGTATTTTTTTTCCATAATATATATATATATGTTGTTGACATACCTGGCCTACAATTTAATATACGGTAAGAAAAAAATTTGGCAAAAAGTTTTTCTGTATTTGAAATTGACAACTTAATAAACTTTTGTTTTTCTTACTTAGAAGTGCTCCGATTTTTGTGTCTTATCAACAATAGTAGATGAAATTCTAACTTTTGCTTATGAAATATAATAAAATTTGTAAGTTGATAAATTCAAGGCTATTATTAGAAATTAAATTATTTTTATTTAGTATAAGTATATTTATTTTTTCCTTTTGCAATTTTTTTATTAAAATATATTAGTCTAAGTCATATGATTTGTTTTCAATAACAAAATTGATTAAATACAATATGGTGATTGAAAAAAATAATACAGTATTTTTGTGTCAGATCAATTATGTTTTATTATTAAATTTTTATAATTATTCCTAATTTATATAAAATAAATGAAGCAGTACAAAATTATTGCTATTATCATCATAGTCAATTTTTATAGATTTTTAAAACATCTAATTAAAATGTGTTAGTACCAAAACTACTAAACATAAATCCAACAATATATAGTTAATCTGATCTTACATAAATCAATTGTATAATCATCAATGATTCCAATCAAATAAAACACTTTACACAAGCACATTTTTAGTCAATAGAAAGAATATAATCACATCAAAATATAACTAAATTTACTTAATAACATATAAAGAAAAATAAAAAAAATTAATGTTTAAACAGATTGATTTCACAAATCTTAGATTCATTGTGAACTAACTGATCTTTTAAAGAACAGATGCATGAAAGATTAAAATTTAATATTGTATAACATTAATTATACTTTCAAACTAAATAGTATTATCAATATAATTATTAAAAGTATAATGATAATGATAATTTATATTTTTTTATAAATTCTATGTAATAATGCTTTCTTTACTAAATAAAAATACAATGGAAACAATTAAAATTTTTTTTTCCAGACCTCCAGTACGCCATTTTCCAAGTTGTGATGAATTTCATAATGCTAGAAATAACAAGAAAGTCTTCTTTCTTTATGTTGATGGTAATAATTTAAATCAAAATGTGGAATTAAAGGTATTTTCTTAATTTATTTATATGAAATAATATTTTAATTTATAATTAAAATAAATTTAATAATATAAGATTTTACAAATTTTACTTATCAAATAAAATAATTAAAAAACTTGGATATAAGAAACCCTAGACTTATGATGGGATTCAGTTCAAAACTTTGAAGATAATTTGAATTCAGAATATATCATAACTCAGAATACAGTTTCTCATAGGCACAATGCTATAAATGGTAGTTAGGTTCCCCAACCACCAAAACTCAGAATATTCAACTTATTTTTAAAAAGTAACACAATGCAGTAATATATAAGTATCCTTTGGTTTATTGTTTCAATTGATATTGGGACATTAAAAACTGTTCAGCAAGTGAAAATTTGTAAATCAGAAACTCATTTCCCATTAATTCTAATGTAAAAATTTTTAATTGGTTCTTGATATTAAAAAAAATTGTCACAATTTTATCTATTAATGTTAAAGCATTCTGAGAGCATTAATGTCGGCCGGATGGCCGCATGGTAAAGCTTTGGCTTACCACTCTGGAGGATCCGGGTTCAAAACCGGGTCCCACACCTCCAGTTTTTCAGGAGGGGTCCGGGCCCGGCCCGTTGAACCCCATCCTTCAACCATCCGGTTGACCCCTTCACGGGTGTTGGCCAGCCTGTGATGGGCTCTACAAGTGGCCGCCGCCAGATACAGTATATCCCAAGAGGATATGGCGGCGTAATCTAATTAACCAATTAACTGAGAGCATTAATATGAATATAATTATAGATTTAATAATGCAATAGTTTTTGATACTTATTACCTATTTAATCTATTTCTTTTACCTATTTCTTGCCATTGGATTTTAAATTTCAAAGATGCAAGTGACAAGTGATCTTCAAATTTAAGCATAATATAACAATAAACATGCTAATCATTGAAAATTTACTTATTAGTTAAATATTATAAAATTTTCATCAAATATTATCTTAAATTTATGTAATTATCAAAAATCTTTATTCTGCTAAATTATAGTAGGTTCCTGACTTATGCAGTTTCAGAGATGTGTGGATGTGTGTGAAATCTGGTTAATGATGAGATTAACTGGCTTTTAATTTATTTTTCTTTGTTTGTTTGTCTCAAAAATGATGTGTTTGTTAATTCTTCCGTGCTCCCATGCAATAGACTAGCGCATACCACAGTTTGTAGAACACTGTTTTAGGCTAATATACAGATAACTCTCATAAAACATGATAGTCAACTGCAGCGGTAGGCAACCTTTCGGACCTCACGCACCACTAACTTATGATTTTAAATTCAGCGGACTACTAATAAGAATTTTTTTAAAAAGATGAACAAATTCATAAGACAATGACAGAAAACCTCCATTTTATTAATTTGAAATGCATTTATTTTGAGTAAATAAATAAAATTATATAATAATATAATAAAATTATAGCATAAAATTAATATAACTTTATATATAATTTAATAGAGATGTCAACATTATCCAAGTACAGTGGATAAAGACAGAAATAGAAAGTAATTTATCTCTTTTACATCTTTATCCGGATAATCTTGACATTAACCAATAAGAACTGGATAAAGTTGAAAACTATTTCTAAAATTAAGTGCAAATGCTACAACACACTGCAATAAAATGAGAATTTCTGAATTGAAATGCAAAAATAATAAGACATTAAAATTTACCATATATATGAAACTGTAATACATGGTGATCAAAAAAGCCAAACTTAAGGGGATGATAGAAAGAGACAAGAAAAGCACTTTTGTCTTTGCAATGGTACCCTCTCCAGGGTGTAAATTTTGAGCTTCATGCCTTAGAAGTTTGACTCAAAGCAATCCATGTTGGCCGAATTGTGCTTCATCTCCGTTATGTTGAAAGAAGCTGATTTTTTGGGAACAGTTTTGTTCACAGACGAGGCATGTTTTATATGGGAGGGATGCTTGACTAGCCACAACAGCCATGTCTGAGCTGAGGAAAATCCCGGAGTGCAACTTCCTTGTGGTTCTCAACATCAGGTCTGTGTTAATGTTTGGGTTGGAATTCTTGGCGATTTTTTTGATCAGCCAATATGTAATGCCTTCCCGCCTAAATTCTCAAATCTACTTTATGTATCTCCTCTTGCCTAATCTCGATTGTGTACAGACATACACAACCACAAGGCCAATAAACAGAAATTGCACATGTGCAATTATTTTTTCAAACTTCAAATGTGACATTATCCAAAAGCTGGTGGATAATGTCAGTATTATCTGGATAAACGTCGAAAAATAATAAACAGCCACTTCTTATTAAACACTATCCATGTACTTTGGATAATGTCAACATTTGGACTTTACCCGTAACAGATGCATAAGTTTCTTTATTTTTGTTTAATTTCCATAAAATATGAATGATAATTTCAGTAAACAATTTACTTTTTTTGCAGAAATATCACTTAAGACCTTAAATTTTTTTATCTATGATCATAAATTTCATTTGACCATTTCATTTGCTAGTGCACTCAATCCATGTATATCAAATTTAAACATTGTTGGATTTATGCAGAAAGTTTTTGGATAAATTAACTGCATAAGTTGGGGCCTACTGTATTGGCAAAAATAAATTCAATTTTCTGGATATTACCATTGATATTTTTGATTCTATTTGTTAAAAATTTATTAATTATAGATTTTATTAAGGTAATTATTTTAATAAAACTTATAAACACAAAACAATTTACTTATTTAAACAATTACATAGAGTTATATCTAGCATATTCCAATAAAATAAAAAAAAATACCATCATAATTCAAATTTATATACAAATAAAAAATATATTAGATATTTGCACATCCGGAATAATGTATAAGCATTGTTTTAGGAAATTAAATGATTTTATATAGTTGCAAAACCATTGAAAAATGCAGTAATTACATTATGGATACTCATATTATCAGTATAAGCCAAGCCAGATTCAATATTATATTCTCTAATGACAATAGAAGACAATTTTATCTTAAAATCAATGGCACACAATAAATTTGATTTATCTGATATAATCAGTGAAAAAAAAATTGTCTTGGAGATACTCATTGTGTTTGAATCCAAAATAAAATGATGCAGATTAAATGATGGTACAATCAGTGAAGAGAATAAGCAAGAAAAGTATTGATTTAAACAAATTACAGTGATAAATTGATCGATGATCAAATAGTTTCTTTGCAAAAGCAAAAATTTTTCTTCACAAAACAAAAATGCATTATAGATTTATGCTCTTCATTAAATCGAAAATTCATAAACCAAGGGATACTCATATTATATTACCTTTTAATAATGATAATACTTTTAAAGTGAAATAAATATATATTTTGTGCATGTCAAACTTTATGTAGATAAATCAGAGAAAATATTAGATAAAAATGAGTATGAATATATAACTTATATCCCCACGTTGAAGACTGAAGTAAAAATAAGCAATTTTTTTAATGTCACTTCCCAATCATTGTCTGATTACTAAATAATAGAGTTCATTCCAGCCTCAACTATGAAGTGCTCAAATATTCTTTTTTGAAATATTAAATATTCAGTTAGAGAACTTTATGCAATGTTTTATTTTTAAAGTGAATTATTTTATTGTAAATGATTTCATTGCAGACATTTCAGGAAATATTCTTGAATTGAAATGAAAACAGATAATTGAAAAAAAACCTGTATAGTTGCTATTTTTATTTATTGAATTGTACACTTCTTTCCTTCTTATTGGCTACTAAGCAATGGGTCATTTCAATGATTATCATGGGCATCTGTCTGGATGAATATACTATAATAGCAGAAGAATTTCAGCTTTTGATATTTTCTATACTGCTCCAATATTTGATATTTTTTGAATGGATTTAAAATTCCGACATCAAATAACTTTTTGAAAATTTATTAAAAAATGTTAAGGTAATATCTGAGTTAAATATAACTTAAATTGTGTTATTGAATGGTCAATTACAAAAAATTCTGTTTGCATTACTTATATTTAATAAGCAAAGAGATGTATTTTTAAAATACATTCAATAATTGCTAATCCTTATATTTTTTTAATTAAATTTGATTTGTTTAGGTTATTGAAAATTAGTTATTTATAGAAAGTTTTATCCACACAAAATATTTTATTTTCAAAGTTGTCAATGTATAAAAATTTCTTACTGTATTTCTGTTGAAAAAAATCTGTACTTGATCTAAAGATATTCATGGTATTAAAAATTTGATGATTTCAATACTAACTATTATTTATTTTTAAGCTGGAAATTTCATAATCATCTTTACACTCTGTTGGAAAAAATATCAATACAGGTTTGCTATAAGCATATGAAGTGGCCTCTCTCAAATTCTCTCAATTGCTTTTACTACTGATGGATATATCATAAATGTATCTTCATAGGCTACTTAACGTAATGAAACAGTAAAATTGATAAGATATATTCATATTTATGAATGCGGTTCCTTATATTGGCCCTAGATTTATCTTTCTCATGCACTCTCAAAACATTTTTTACATTCATATCTGATGAAGTTTTAATCATTTGTATATCTAATTGAAAGGCATTTATATACTGAATTTCACAGTTCTCACTTTTTTAGAAGTGTGTCATTTTTTTGTGACAGAATGTATTTATATTTTGTAATCTCATATTTAAAAATAAACCAAAATTAATCCTTTTGAAAAATCAAAAAGATATGATCGTAAAAGATCCTAAAGCTGCAAAGTTGCGGGTTAGAATGAATGCAATACTATTAATTATAACTAAGCCTAATGGTTAGCGATTCTGTAAATTCCAGAGTTCTGCCTGTGCTCAGGTCTTTTTCCTAAGTTCTAACTTAAAGATAATTAAACTCAAACAATCTAACAATAACTAACATCTGATCGACGAAACGAAATCGGAACTTACAACTAAAAGTACCGATTAAGTGTTAGATTGAAAACGACAAAAAAACGATGTTAGAAACTTATGCTAATAAATTGAATAAATTCTCAATCAAGTCAGATAACAAAAAATATAAAATTTATTAGACTAAGCACTTACAAATGTGTTAATAAGTGCTTTATTGAAACTATAATAAAGCAACAATAAATGAATCAACAAAACTTGTTTAATCTGACTCAAATACTAACAATCAATTATTTACAAAAACAAGAACCTTAAATACTACTTAAAGTCTACTACCTCCACCTCCGATACAAACTTCAAACAATCGTCGATCTTTACAAGAAACTCAAATGTCACTTTCGCCAATTTTACGTCAAGACAACACCTCTGGTTATCAAACAACACCTCGAAAAACTTGTCGATTGCGTCGATCTTTTATACGGGTGACTTTCAATCTCGCACTAAAAAAAGAGTTAAATAATATTTTTATTTTTTTAAATAAAAACGTTAATTATTTCTCATTAAAATAGGTTAATAGCCAGCAGTAGGCCTATAAAAATTTCATATTCGGAAAATTTATTTTCAAAGTAAAAAATTATTAACCAACCATGAAATAACTTAAAAAATTACAAGTTGTTTTTTTTTAAAAAAACTTAACTTAAAAAATTACAAGTTGTTTTTTTTTTTTTAAAACATTTTAATAGAATTATTAAAATGTTTTTAATTATTCTTTGAAGAATTTTCGGAATGATTATCGATAATCAATTTAAATATGCTTTATATTGATTTTTCCCCTCTCTTTTAATAACCATTATAAATCAAACTATTATATTCAAAATTGTATTAAAAATGACAAGTAATAAATTTATTCTTAAAATGATAATTTTCCTATAACAATTATTCTAATTTTTAAAAATCGTACTGATTTTAGATCATTAATTTTAACAAAGTTTAAATATAATTTAGTATTCTTAAATTGTGTAATTAAGTGAAAGTAAATGTAATTATAATATAGTATACAGTATAGGGAGAATCAAAAGTCATTGCTGTTTAAGTAACTCTTATAGGAATATGTTGGATATTACTTTTCCGATAAATAAACTAATATCAAAAGTACCGAATACAATATTGCTAATATAGTTGATTAAAACAAATTTTGTACTCATTCATTTTCTAAATTTCATCTTTTCCAGTTGAGAATTAATTTTAATTATCTAATTTTAATATATTCTCATTGATATGTGCAGTTAATTTAACTAATCTGAATGCATATAAGAATAGATTTTTATATTTTTCTATATAATCTTTTCTATTTTCTGAATTTTTAGTGGTACCGATATATTTGGCTAATAAAATACTATTTAATAAATAAATAAATATAAACTAACCAAATATCCAAACATGAAAGTTAAGAAAATTTAGCGATTAAAAAAATGATCAAAGCAATTTCCAAGTTTCAGAAACAATTTGTGGTCTATTTAATAAATAAATAAATATAAACTAACCAAATATCCAAACATGAAAGTTAAGAAATTTTAGCGATTAAAAAATGATCAAAGCAATTTCCAAGTTTCAGAAACAATTTGTGAATTCCCAAAACTTTAAAGTTAAAATAAATGTACGAAAAGCATTAATCGGTATATAATTATTAAATTTGTTTGAGTAATGAGTTTGTGTTTTTCTAAGAAGTTAGAACCCAATTTGTGTTTAGTATTTCGAATACTAAATATTAATTCTGTTGGAAATTTAAATGCTCTTTCTTAAATAAGAATAATTAGCTCTGTAATCCTAATATAAATTATTCTTTGATATGCAGCAAAGAAAGAATTTTAATGAGGACGAGTGAATAACTGCTATTCTAGACGGTTGGAAATTTAAATGCTCTTTCTTAAATAAGAATAATTAGCTCTGTAATCCTAATATAACTTATTCTTTGATATGCCGCAAAGAACGAATTTTAATGAGGACGAGTGAATAACTGTGCTATTCTAGATGGAGGACCATTTAACATGTCATAAAGATTTACACACTATCTTGACAAAAAACTTTTGTGGGTAGTATAAAATTGCAAATAAGATACAACCGTAAGTTGAGATATCTAACAGGATGGCTGAATATGCAGCATATGATTCTTATTAAATGGGCATTTTCCTTCAGTTCTATTAGGTCAAATCAACAGAATATATAAGTTTAATTAATCACTGAATTTGGATATTTGTTGGCGCATTGCATGTTATACTACGTTAGATCTTGCATGCACTTGTACGGAAAGAAACAATATTGGCATTTTTTTTTTCAAAATTTTTATATCAAGTATCTAGAGATCATTTTTATTTTTAAATAGATCATAACTTTTAATTGAAATTTTTTTCTTTATTTTGAATTAATTAAACTTAAAATTTATCAATGATCTTACAATAATTTTAAATTATCTATATCAGAGGTTCTCAACCTGTGGTGCGCGTACCACTGGTGGTACGCGAGACATGATTAATGGTACGTGTATAATCTTGACTTCATATTGGTGGTATGAAATTTTTGAATTTTTGAATTTTAACGCGGTATGAAAAAATTGATCTATAAGATCATTGTTTGATTCAATACTAAGATTTCGTTTACTATCAAAAATAATTTATTTGCATTCTTTTGAGATTTTTAGAGAGAAATATGGAATAAAAATCACATGATCATACATATAAAGCATATATAAGGATTTATAATAAGTGATAATTTATTTTTAATAGTTAATAGAATCTAGAAAGTTTATTAATTTTTTTATAAATAATTATTTTACATATAATTTTAAAATATTGAAAAATTCCCCATACGGTTGTGTATAAAGGGCAAATGTTAAATTCTGTTTAAATTTATAACATTTTTTAGCTTGTGAAAGACATAACAACCTTAACTAGTTTGTCCTTGGAAAACTGAAAGACATCGATGATATAAAACGTAATTTTGTTGAAAATCAGAGACATAGAAAAGCAATTACAGGCTATAAAATAATAACATTAGTTTAAATTCTTTTTCAGTGTTACTGTTTTATATCTCATAATTTTATTTATTTGCTTATTTTTATGTGGAATACGTACTACAAGAATTATAACTATAATAAACTTCTTAATAACATAAACTATATAAAAACGAATTTAAACCTCAGAAATCTCATAATTTTATTTATTTGCTTATTTTTATGTGGAATACGTACTACAAGAATTATAACATAATAAACTTCTTAATAACATAAACTATATAAAAACGAATTTAAACTTCAGAAGTACATATTGAAATGCTCGAAAGAAAAATTTAAAACTTTAATTTAGAATTAGTCTTCAGATCAAAAATTATTGTGATTAAAATTTTCCTCTTCATAACATTAATTTCATTCTAGTCTATTTATTATTCTGTTTGTTGTCAATGGATGTACAAACCAATATTAAAAGATAAAAAAGCTATTTTCTTTATGATAGCTCTATACAGATACGTTTTTTATAATCAATTCATTCTAGTCTATTTATTATTCTGTTTGTTGTCAATGGATGTACAAACCAATATTAACAGATAAAAAAGCTATTTTCTTTATGATAGCTCTATACAGATACGTATTTTATAATCCAATGAAAATTTTCTAGATGGTTGTTATACATCCTTCTGTCTGGTTGACGATTTAATAGTGTGCCACATTCGATGATCAATTCCAACTTTCTAAGATGCTATTAATTCATGATATGTACAGAATCAGAAAATTATAAACCTATCCCTCTCATTACACGTGATAGATAGCTCTCTCCACAGTAAAATGCTCGTTCTAATATCTGTTATTTTTTTAGAATATAGTGTGGATAGTTTATTATCCGAGATAATAGATGAAGAGAAGCCAGAAACGATTGTCTTGACTTGCTTTCTCAGTCATCTCTTACTGAAATCTCAAAAATGGATATTTATTTCAATGTGGTTGAATCAATAGAAGAAAAAAAATTCTTTTGTTTTAGAAATATTTATGATTGCATTGACACATTTTTTATATTATAATATTAATTTCTTTTAATAAATTTTTGATTTATTTAAATCATTTTGTTTTTTCAATAAAACGTCTAAGCAAGCAATTATTTATTCGCTCGTAACTAACTGATAAAATTAATAATTTTATGTAAATTATTCATATAAAGAATATCTAAATAATATTTGTTAAAAATAAAATTAAAAAAAATAAATCGAATGTGGCAAAAATTATTAATGAACGAATGAATAGTAAACCATTCAAATCCATTTTTAGGAAGCCATTCAATGCTTAATCCTTTAAAAATCCGTATAATTGGATATAATATATCTGGCTTCTGAAAATTCTGTATCATATGTTTCAGTTAATGACATAGTAAATCGTTTCATTTCATCTAATCGGATATATTTAAGCTAATAAGATTGTATATACAAATCCTAAACAGACATAATGCGAAAACTGAAACCATTCATGTGACTTTTATAATAATTATCCACCATTTTAAATCTTAATTAACTTTTGATATTTAGCTAATTCCGATAATTAAAATATAAAAAATGTAAAATAATTATTGCAATACACTTAGTGGAATATCAAATCAATCATCAGAGAATATATTTTTTTTTTGGTTTTTTTCTTTTGCATTAAATGACGTTTTTCAGAACACATTCATAATAGTTTGACACAGAGAACAAAGATTAAAGAAATGATTAACGTAATTGTTCCTCAAGTCTGTGATATTAACATCTGGGAAGTATGCACCCACCGTGACATATGGGGTGTGGAATATTTTTGCGTGACAAAAATCTAGTGAGAATGCACCTGCTTCTACAAAAGGGTGTAACAGAAATGTCGTCAGAAATTAAAAACAAAGTAAAAATACCTGGAAGTAAACCTTTAGCTTTAAAAGAAAAACCTGAAGATATTTTTAAGCATTGCTTCAATATAATCATATATATGAAAAGAATAAAAAAAAAAAAAATAGGGAGAAACAAAGGGAAGTAAATGGATGAGAAAAAGTCTCTAATGCCTTCGATAAAATACTGCAAAGAAGGCTCAAGATAAGGATTTCTTTACTGAAAGGATGCTGTGAAATTTATCCATTTATATCCAGTTATTCTGAAGGTAAAAATCTGCGCTTACATCGTCATCTACAAAAAGAAATCTATGATCTATCCACTATTATAATCTTTTTGGATATAGTTTAGTCATTAACTTAGTAGAAACCAATAATAATTACACTTCACGGTCTTTACTTAGTTATTTTAACTCCATTAGTCTTCTTATAAATCCACATAAATCTATTCTTGAGGATCTATAAAGATTTATGTGATGGCACAATTGAATTTGTAATGATAACTGAAAACTTATCCTGGAGGTAAAAGAAGCAAATTTTCGAACGGTTTTCAATAAAATTTCAGATTTTTCGTATCTGCACATAATCTTCTGTCTTTAGTATTTATAAAAATGAGCAAAATATTAATATAATCCGAATTTACAAACTAGAAAAGTCTGTATATTTTTAGAAAGTATTTTATTTTATAGGAATGTATTATTTATTATATATTTAGTAAAGTGTTTTCCGATTTAACAAATAAATATTTTTTATTTCCCTTTATCACAAATAATAATTCAGTTAGGCTATAGAATATTAACAATAACTCTTTATTAAGAAAATTGAGTGCAAAATAATTATTTCCAAACTCTATATTCAATATTTATAAACAAAATTTTATATTACTTATCTAGATTAAATTTCTTCTAATAAAGTACTGTAGTATTTTTTTAAATGTATGATAAGAGTTAAAAAAAAAAGATAAAAGAAGTCTTACAGATCACTTGATCCATGGCATTATTCACGCTTAACTGCTTTTATTATTGAGCCATAAGAAAATCACAACTGCAGAGATTTAATTTCAGATCCTGATCTGAAATTAAATCTTAACAAATGGTAAAATTTCTGTAATAAAACCAGACAAAAATTGGTTTAAATCTCAGATTAGTTTTATATCCAAAGATAGATACGGTTATCGTTTTTTTCTTTTGTTTATTATAGACAAATTATCGAATTATAAAGGAGCTTTATAAAAGATTTAGAACTTGAAGGAAACACTTAAGAATATTATTGTTTTTATCCAATGGTTTAAAATTATAAAAGTTCGATTTTTTTTAATTTATTTTTAAACGATTTCTCATTTTTTAAGTACCCTGATACGTCGAGAGACAATTTCTCTTTAAGACCAAAATAGATTTAAGGAAGAATATTCAATTGATTTTCAGCTGTCTGATTTAACAATGTCCTTTTTTAAGGATTCCCTATTGAAGGAACCCATAAAGTAACTTTTATCGATAACGTCTATAATTTATTGATGCCTTTAAATATTTATGGGTTATGACAAGCAAAGACTTTCTAAAATTTTGTGAACAGAATAAAGCTATAAAAATCGAACTTTAAAGAATTTATTTGGAAGTATATTGTATAAAATTTATTTCAAGAATATCTTTTAGTTATTGATATTTTAAGAAAAAAAAAATTTTTTTAAACTACATATTTTTTTACGATTAATATAAATTCTTTTACTTCGATTTATAAATATAAAACTGCCTTGCTTTAATTTTTTGTTTTCAATTTAATTTATGCTATAACTTGGCGACAGCATCGGAAGTCAGTATTAAATCTATGGGATCCTATAGTAATCTTATTACTATAGGATTACTATACTCTCCTATAGATTTAACACTGACTTCTGATGCTGTCGTCAGAGTGACATGTGATACAAAAATGTAAACAATCTTAAAGGATTATTATGTGCAAAAAATGAATACTTTACTGATATAACTATGATATAGTATAATACTCTAACTATCATAATCTAACTGAAAAATCAGTTAAAATTCTTACTTATTCTTCATAATTGCTATATTTTTTTTATGAAAAACGTTTAAAATCTTCATTGTTTATGTAATTAACATTATTATGTAACTTCAGTTGTGCTATTATGTGACGCAATTGATGTTGAGATTAAAAGTTATTGATAATCAATATTGAGATAATATTCTAGTTCTTACAAGTATCTACAATATATTCTTCCACTTAATTTTTAATGAGTTATCTCATAGGATTAGCTATGTTTATATCCATTATAAGATGAATTTTTATAAAAATTTATATAATGAAATTTGCACTAAAAGCATAAATTTATGTGTGTTACTAAATCAATCAGTTGAATAGTTAGTTTTTCTTAAATTATCTCTATTTACAGTTGGGATGTTGTTATATATTTAAAAACATTTTTGTAAAAAATAAATAATTTTATTTTTCATGTACCTATCAAGTTTAGTTTTTTTTAAAAAAGAAAACAGAAGAATGAAGCTCAAAACAACCAAACTTTGATGGATTATTGACGATACCACAGACATTGAGTTTCTAAGGAACTACACTTTCATTCAACTCATATTGTTTGATTCAAAAAAAAAAATTTTTTTTTCTTACTTTTTCTTTCATAGTTTAACTTCGTGATTTCTTTCACTGAAAGTAATTTCGTGTTTGTTGTTTGGTAACGAGATTCTTTTCTCACGTATTATAGTTATATTTTATCCAACAATTCTTTTATTACTTTTGAGATATAGATTAAAATGATTTATTTCTCCATCATTTTGTGGTGTAACAATATGTATCAAAATATATATTTTTAGTAACAGGTGTCTTTAAGTATAAACATAATGATAGTTACTCAATAGAAACTTAGTTCGGTTTAACGTCGTTCAAATATTTTTCGTTAATACGCTCTTTAATATCTTTAGTGGGAAACTTTTAATGTTATTTTAAAGACTATCAATGATTATCAGTTGAATTATAATACTGGAAACATTATTTATAACCGTATTAATAAATGTATTTTTGATGTTAAATCAGTTTTACAGATTTTAAGATTTATGAAGAATGAATATTATCGAAAATAGTTCTTAATGATATACAATGAAATGATTCTTCTAAATCATTATACAGTGAAGAAAACTCTTAAAACATTTATTTTTATACTAAAACATTATTTATAAATTACAGTATATTATTGAGCTATATAGTGTACTTGTAGAATGTAGAAAAGAAGGAGCTTCTCACAGCCCTAGCACTGCGATCACCAATGGTCTATTGTGCACTCCTAACAGATTATCCCATAAGAAGTCCTGTCTTAATCACGAAAGATAGTATTTTCTTCAATGGGATTGTAAAAAGATCTTCTGGTGCAGTAAAATGCAACCCAAGATCATAACTTAACCCCGAAAGGGCCACGCATTCACACAAAATATGAAGAGGAGTTTCATCTCCTACTTGACACTCTCTACAATTGGAACTATTAGCAATCCCAATTAAGTGAAAATACCTTCTAAGATGACAGTGCTCTGTAAGGAACCCTGAGATAATCCTAGCTTCATTTTTATGCAATGCAAGCAACTCTAATTCTCTGTACAGGACTTACAATGAGAGCTTTTGCTTGCCTATTACTTAATTCTCTATACATATCAATTAAAATCACTCTTTTCAATTTTTATTTAATATCCAATAATTAAATTTTAATAAATAAAACATGCCAAACTGTTCGCTATTTAGAAATATTGAATCATGAATGAAACTATAACAATAATAATATATATATATAGATATTTATTTTATGCTTTCTAGGAAAACTGAAAAATTCAGGTTGCTTCTATTGCTTTGGTTAGCTTCTAACTCTTTTCACATTTTCCTTGGATAATTCGTTTTACTAACATGTATGGATCTATCATTGTTCATCCAAATTCTATCAGGTGAAATCAAGGTAATCGTAATGTGTGTGTGTGGTTCTAGTTTTGTGAAAGCAGTGGTTAGATTAGATTTTGCCACATTGTTTCCATCTTCCATCGTTGTTACAAATTTCATATATATCCTTGTATTATCGTCGATAAGAAATATTTTAAATTAGATGAACATAGTTTCTATCCGGGTGTTGACTGTACCACATCAAAGTGATTCTGTCTAGCTATTAGATGTCGGATATTGTAATCAGACAGTGGGATAGCAATAACCTTCTTTCCATAATTCAATTTCTTGAGCTTCTATTATCTGCTTAGGAAATGCATTTTTATACGGGTTTGGGTTGTAAAGTTTTACACCGTTATATATGTATATTATTACTTTAGATTTCTTTTTTTTTATACGGAAAGTGTAATGTCTAAAACTTAAATTAGATTAAATTAATTTTTTTTTCAATCTCCTACTATTGAAACTCTGCAAAAAATGATTTTAAATTCGATTTCTGTATAAAATTTCGTAGTAATACTTTTTATATTCTCTTTGATGCGTTATGTATAAAAATTTTTTTATATTTCCGTTGCAAATATTGAAAAATTAATATATATCCTATTATATATAGGATATAATAGGATATATATTAATTATAATAATTACAGGATATTTAGTAACTGAAACTAAGTAAAGAAAAATATATATAGGGTGAAGAAAAACTTCGTCGTAAAAATTTTGTGTACTTCGAAACAAGTCGAAAATATCTAACAAACATATGGTCTAAATGACACCATTTTCGAATTATAACCCTTTAAAGCTGGCCAATTATCATCGAGTACAGAAAGCGTCAGGATGCGTCGCGTTGCCAAGACGCGTCGCATTGCGTCGCTCTCCTATTTATTATCGATAATAAGAAGGCGAGCGACGCGTCTAGGCAACGCGACGCATCCTGATGCTTTGTGTACTCGATGATGATTGGCTAGCTATACATGGTTATAATTCGAAAACAGTGCCATTTAGATCATACTTTTATTTAGATATTTTCGACTTGTTTCGAGGCCCCGTATCAGTACACAAAATTTTACGACGAAGTTTTTCTTTATCCTGTATATTGCATGACGAATTTATTAATAATAAAATAATCTATTGCATTGAATAATAGATTTATATCAAACATTATATAAGTCTGTAATTACTGATAATAAATGCAGAGATAGAATAAAACTATAAGTATGCAATTTGCATAATGACATCTTTAATTGTATTAATATATATATATAAGTAGTGGATGTGGAGTAGTAATAAATTTTTGTTTCAGTTAATCTTGCTTGTTTGAGATATTTGAAGATTATTATTATTTTAATTTAAATTAATGATTGACACAAAATTCACTTTTGCATGATACAGAACAAAATATTCTCGAAATTGATTGTCGTCTCATGCAACACAAAGAAAAATGTCAAATGACAACCGTGTGACAATACGGAATGGTCAAGAGACGTACATTTGTCAAACATTTAGTTGTTTCGGCTAACCTACATACGGACAGTAATATACTGAATAATACAAAGAAAAGTAGGCTACATATTTTGAAACAAAAATTGATTGGCAATTTACATTCCACTGCCGACGACAGATATGAAGACAAAGTATAAATATTTTACATTGAATGAAACTCTGGTTAAATATGAAATGTCCTGCATACATCATCAGGGTAATTTGACGATTTCTAAGGAAACTACAACGCTATTATTGCATGCAATGAATTAAATTTTATTAAAAAATATCATAATGTTAAACAATTAAATATAAAAATCTTTAAACAATTATAATATACTGTTAAGTCTAGTATAAACGTTTACATATACTGTAATTCAAGAAAAACACTTTCTTTTGAATCCATATATACGGTGACCATATTTTTTTTTGGAGAAAATAAGTAACAAATAAGAAAAAGCAGGTTGTATTTATTCGTTTCATTAAAACTGAAAAGCTTCATAATATTTATTATAAAATATAATAAACGATACCAATATAATGAACAATACAATGTTTTAAATAATCATATTACTAATTTAAAAAATTAATTTTGATATTTTTCTCAAGAATGAACTTTTAAAAATTCATAAAACTATACAGGTCATGTCGAAGTTGCATTTGGTATAAATACATGCTTCCAATGCTTCGATTTTTAATTGGGTTTTCTCAGTGGTCCACATATTATTCACTAATGAAAATACCTGTTCAGTGGGGGGCATTAGATCCGGGAAGACAGAAACAAACTTTGACTATTTTTTAAAGGTTTTTAAACGATAAATGTCTGTGAAATATTTAAAAATTCTAACCTATCTATGTTGTCTGGACCCGTCATTTTGCCACATTTCTTCGATCTTTTCACAGCTGACAACACAGAAACATGATCAGAGAATACTTCACAAAATAAAGGACAAAATGGCCGTTTTAGAGAAAAATAAATAAATCCAAAGGACAGAGAAGTGAAATAAAGGACTTCTTAAATAAAGGACATATGGTCACAGTATCTATATATCAAAGTAAATAACATTATTTAATTGATTTTTTAATCAATTGAATTTTTTTAATTGTTTAAATAAATTAAAATAATAACATTATTGAATTAATAAAACTATATTTGTATTTATGTACAGATAAAAAAAAATATTCTGTTTTAAATAATTTAAATTAAAATTGGTGAGAATAATATATTTGGAGTCAGCAAAATTATTTCGAAAGATAGTTACATTAAATATCCATTCCTATGTATTCTTTATAGATGTTCTTGTATTCTTCATAGCCCTAGGAAGAAATATCCATTCGACGACGCTAAAAGAAAAGGAATAAAAAATAAAAAAAAGAGAGTCTGACGTTGCAATTCTTTGAGGATATTGATTACACTTATACAGAGAGAGAAAAGATATCTGATATCTAAGTGGCAGTCTACAAACAACTTCCACAAGCAGTAATTATAAAAGGGAGTAAGCGATGGAGAGAAAGAGAAATGAATTTCAATCTAGTCCTAGGTGCGAGTTTATTGACTGTTTAAAACCGATAGCCCGAAGGAAAAACCCACAGATTGTGAAGAAAGTTTAATATGGCGATGTTATGTACCTAAAGGGGATGTCCTGTCCAAAAGTTACTCGCCGATAAAAGACATCTTTTTAGTTCTCCTGGAGGGGTTTAAATTCTGAATGTTTCTACAGTACGAATATTGGCGCCTACCATATTTATAGAAAATTTCACACAACCGACGATTTGGGAAAAAAAGAAGTCAGAAATGTGAATTGTTATGCTCTAAACGATAGTTGTGATTAGAATTTTCTGTCGCTTGAAAAATCTTCTTTAAGTTTTTTTTTTATTCCTTTAAAATATCCGAGATGATAAATATTAATGGTTAAAATTATATTTTTATGCAATTTTTAAAGTTTACCAAACAGTTTAATGGTAAAAGGATACTTATAATAGATAAAAATGAATAAAAAAAAACGACTTATTACTATATAAAAATCAATTGGTTATCTAGATGAATGAAATTTTATGAAAAATTCAACAACTTTTAGCCTGTTTAAATTTTATAACTCTGAAGTAGTTTAACTGAAAATAACTATCATAATAACCAACAAAATTATTTCTTTAAATATTTATCTAAATATTTAACATATTTAGATAAATATTGATCTTTAAAGAAATATTTATTTAAAAGAAAAAAATCTTTAGACTGATTGGAATTTTTTTTCAAATTTTAATAAATTCATGATCATTTTTTTTTTATTGATTGATGATAATTAGATATACAAGAAATATTAAATTTAAGATTTTTAATCTTCATTAATTCACGAATCTTTTAAGATTTAAAATCATTACTAACAAACTAAATAATCATTAAATAATCATAACTGAATCATTACTACCAAAAGCGAATAAATAAAATCTGTATAACTAACTCATTGCATATATTAAACAACATTTCAAAGTTGTCAAAATGACCTAACATATTTTAAATCTCAAATTTATATTTATGGTTTTATTAAAATTACAGAGATTCTTTAAACTTTTGGCATTACTAACAAACTAAATAATCATTAAATAATCATAACTGAATCATTACTACCAAAAGCAAATAAATAAAATCTGTATAACTAACTCATTGCATATATTATCAAAATGACCTAACATATCTAAATCTCAAATTTATATTTATAGTTTTATTAAAATTACAGAGATTCTTTAAACTTTTAGTCATTTCGGCACTTTATCGAAAAGTTTGTCGTGAAGAGCCATTTATATAATTCCTCCATAATAGTTGTTAGTTAATGACATCTAAATAGACCGCAGTTAAATAATTTAATGTTAATATTCATTTCATACCTGTTGTTACCTCCCAGTTCCTGGAACTTTGTAGCTTTATTTAGAATATTATATAGAATTGGAATGGCAACTGCCATTACTGGAACTATACGAGAGCTATCAATATTACTATTACGTCGCTATAGTTCATGCTCGTTCTGTTCACTCAAACGTATAATATAGCAATGGTCACTGTCAGAGAAGTATTAAAGTCTTCATTAGTACGGCTTTAGGACTGAAATTGCCGAGAACCGATTAAGTGTTGTCAATTAGACGTTACTATATTATAGAGAAAGCATACTGTTGTAATTATAAATTAATCACACCATATGTACTTGATATTTACCTATACCAATCAGATGGTTTGGGCATTGAACTGGTTGATTGCTTAGTGTTTATCGAAACAGTGCTCTGATGTGTCATTGCTGTTATTGCCTATCAATATCAGCAATGAGTAATTTATGAATGCTATGAAAGATAAACGAAAGACGAAAGACATATCAATAATCTTTAATACGCAAATTAAAGATCACACCAAAAATGGATTGTGCAGATATCTGCTGTGATTCATTTTGTTCAAAAAATTTAAGTAGAAGAACAGAAAATAAACACTTTTTTTAAACTAACTATTGCTTCTCTACTAGAGTTTGTTATTTCTCTTTAAAATATTCTTTTGCTCCTAGTGTAGCAGAAGTTGTTCTACTAGTGTAGCAGAAGTTGTTCAAAATATGTTGTTTTGTAGAGAAATTTATGATTCGTTACTTTGCATAGTTTTTATATAATTATTCACTATAAATATAATAAACAACTATAAAAAGTTCTTGTAGAATTCTATAGGAAATATGCTGAGTTATGCAACATAACATTTTATAGAAAATATGATTTACAGAAATATTTTGAAAAGTTCTTCAGTCAAATTGAAAAGTTTTTCGGTCGCATTTTTGAAAATTTTTCAGGTTAATCTATAAAATGCATAAAAGATTACTGTTAAAGTTCAAACATGTTTATATATCAAAAAATGTAATTTTACTATTTCAATAATACTATATATTTTTAATCTTATATATAAAATTTTATCATTCGCAGAAAATGTGTTAATGGAATTTTTTAAATCTTTATTCTCAGCTAAAAGAGTATTCTGTGAAGCATAAGAATTTTAAGAATATAAATATTTATAAATGGATAAATTTAAATTTTAGCACCCTATTGAAAAATATATAGGCCCCTATATTTTTTTTTTATTCTTATATTTTTATCCAGTAAATTATATATTTTTTTAAATTTTTTTCTTTGGATTGTTTCATTAAATTGCATTAATTTATAAATTTAAAGAAAAAGAATTTTATTTCGAAGCTAATTATTATGAAAGAGAAAATTAATTATGAGATTTCTGATTTATCCACATTCTTATTGAAGAGAATCCTATATAGATAAAAATGTCTCTTTGATATTTGGATCCACTATGTTCAGTTTCATTATAGTATATGAAAAAATTTAAATCCATAGTGTAAAACTTTCAAAAATATCAATAGTTTATATTTTCCCACCTCTTAGCAGTACTATCTTTTATAAAACAGAATTTAATTTTACACAGCATTAAATTTGCACTTAATCCCTCATATTTAATAACTCTTTAATTTAATAAAAATAATATTTAAAAAAAGTAAATCAGAGAAAACATATACAAAATTTAACAATTATTTGAAACTTAAACTAAACCATTCTTTTTATCATTTAAATTTTTGTAAATTGTCAGCTTAATTAATTTTATTTCAAATGATGCATAGAAAACATTTTTAAAAATAACATAACAGCGATAACAAACTTATATAACAATTCACTTTTATAATTAACATTTAGAAAGATGATATAATTGGAATTTATGAAACTTCCAGAAGTTACAAAGGGTAAAAGTCAAAGTGCATCTGATTAGTCAAGGTGAATTAATTAGAATTAGTATCACCACGATTGCAATTTACGTATGCTAGTCATTGATAGATTGCAAGAAAGATTTTTTTTCCTTGCAATTGAAGTTGTAGTTGGTAAGATTAAGATTCTCTATAATGTGTAATTCAAAAAAAAAGTTTTTTGTCACTTTATTGATGTATAAACCTCAAATATAATTCTTATATTTTGATTATTTACAGAAAATAATTTTCTTTAAAATATTTTTTGTTGTATTATATATATTTTTCTTTCTGATAAATTAATTCTTAAAAAATTCAATTTATTATTTTTTTTTTTTTGTTAAATAAACACCAGCAAATAATTTTTCCTATTTAAAATAATTAATATTTTGCATCGAAATTCGTTTATTTGATTCTTAAAAGTGCAACATGTTCATAAGTTTGTGATTAAAGACTCCTGTATTAGTGGACATTGGGGAGATAGAACTTCCTGTTTGAACGTTGATGAGGTCTCATTAATTATCTCATTCTATACGTCACCCGTTCATAACGACTTCAGAGATAATTATTTTGTCAAACTAGTAATTATGTGATGAGAAAATACCAAACAAAAAAAAAAATCATGTGAATTTTCTGAAAAGATTTCAATTTTAGTGCTTTTACAATTGTAGTAGTAGTAGTCCAAAAGCAACTTCATAAGAAGTTATTAATTTAATATTTATTATAACTAACTGCCATAGATTAATTTTTATGATAAAAATATACTATATATTAAAATATTCAGTTCCCAGTTGGATTCATATTTAATTATTTTATATTTATTATTAAAAAAATTATCTTAAGATTGAATTAGATAGACTGTACATTTGATACTGTTCTTAATTAATAATTTTTAAGCGTAAAATCTTATTCTTTTATCAAAAGTTATCTTAAATAATCTCAATATAAAAAACGAGCACTTTTTTTACTTATTTTTTTAATTTATTCAATTGTATAGCTGTTAAAAGAAGGTGTTTTGCAGCCTTTCAATAATTGGCGATTATTTTTTTTGTTTTCTTTGAATTTTATAATTTTTTTTTTTGTTAATTAGTAATGTGTTAAAAGAATAATAAGGAAAAAAAAAAAAAACCAATCGAACAACAAAGAAAAACCGAAGATAATATTAGCCGTTTGTTTTAATGTTTGTTTGAAATACAGTTGACAGTTTGTTTACTTTAAAAGAATTAAATTGGATTCTTTCGACAAAAAAGCAATAATGTTTATTGGTGAATGGGTGAATACGATAAATTGAATAACATGAAAATAGCTTTCTATTTTAAAACTTTAGATAATATAAAGTAAAATGCTTTTATTCGAAAACAATTTTTGTAATAGAAAGCAATTGTTATAATTTGGATTATAAAAAAATATATATATAATTTAGTTATGAAGATCAATTTACCATTTTAAAAAGCATAAAACTAAAAATAATAATTTGTTTTCAGCTTAAAATATTTAAACTAAATAATTTGAACTAAAATTAAATAAATAAATAAATAAAACCACTGGCTATTCCTTTCCTTTTAATTCAAAAATTCCTTTTTCCATCCACATAATTTAATAAAAATTATTTTAGATATTTATTTTCATTAAAAATACTCAATAAAATAAAATTTGGAACCACAACAAAGTTTAATTTCATACGAAAAAAAAAATAATTGCTCAATATATTAATAAATGTATTAATTTTTACCCATCTAAAGTCACTTTATCTTCTTTAAATTCTATATTATTACTTATTTTAAAGCTTTTTTTTTTAATGATACGGCGACCACCGAGATCTACACTCTTTCCCTACACGACGCTCTTCCGATCTTTTTAAAGCTTAGCAATAATAAAAAAAAATAAAAAATTCTTATCGTGTTTGAGGTTTACACATTTTTTGCAATCATAAAAAATAATTTATGTAAATATCTGCACAAGAATTCGGAAATCAATCATGATATTATTAACCGGAATGTTCACATGATCATTCAAATTTGTAAATACATCTAGAGTATTACAATTTATATATATATATATATAATTTTTTTCTGCTTGATAATGTCAAGTCGGATTTCCTAAAGGTGATACATGATCTTGCTAGTGATTCAGACATAAATGTAAAATAAACTAGATTTATTTCTTAGATAAAGCACTAATATCGGCACGAATCCACTATAAGAAACGATTAGATCTGATGCACAACCGTCTAACTGTCACATGGAGGATGGCAATTTTTCTTAGTGTTTTAATAAATTTTCAAAGTCTGATTTAAAAATTTATAGTTAAGGATTTTTTTTTTCCAGTTTTAATAAATTGTATTCTAAACGTATGCTTATCTGGTAGAATTGTTTAAGGCATTTAATGTTTAAACTGTGAAAAATATTGCCTGTATTCTAACAATTTTGTTATATTTGCAGATTAATTTTAAGATAAGCATATTATCCTATTTAAATATACTTACGGATTTTCTGAAATTAGTTTAGTAGCATTAATTGCGAAATTATGCCACGAAATTTGATGTTGATAAAAAAAAAAAAAAAAAATTAAAAATTAGGAGAAATTCATTTGGAAAAAATGTTAAAAAATGTATTAAATAATTGCTCCTTCTAGTTTAATTTTTTGGGAGAATTTTTTATTTCAATGAAAAACTATAAAATCTTTTATTATGAGAATAAGCATGGGAATAATAAATTTAAATCTGCTAAATTAATTTTCCTACTTTCAGGTTAAAGGTGTAAATCTCTGATATGCAATATACTTTTTTAACATTAAAAAGAAATTAATTTAAAAATTTTTAATCATCTATATAAAAACAAAAACAAAATTAATAGATTATTATCTACACGACAAACTTCAAAAAACAGATAATTTATGTAAAACATCATCACTAAACAATGAATGATAATTCTCGTAGAAAGCAGTATTGAAACGATGTTGATGCTTTTATTCTTGTATCAGAATCTAATCTGGCCGGAAGAGAAGAGGCAACTAAAACACTACCACAGCTATTAAGGTTAAACTAACGATATCAAGCCACTTGTGAGGGACGTTACATCCACAATGAAGATAACAATCTATGTAAGAGACAGTAAAGTTTAAATGTAGAGAGTATAACCGAGTAGAAAAGGGGTTTAAAGTTAGACTTTATCGCTTCCTGGTTTTCCGAACAAGTTTACAGGACAAACCATCGATAAATATCAGTTGAAAAATGATAGCACAGTCAACCACGTATAAAACCTTGATGGCTGGACTTATTTTTGTCTTTATTTCTGCCATTCAACGTCACATCATAGATTATCTATCGTTTAAGGATTACATGTTTGATACAATGAGAAGAGATTTTTTTCCTTGATAACATCATTTTTCTTTCTATATATATATTTTTTCTAATAACCAACTGACCACTCGTGGCTATTGAATATTCCGCACGATTATCGATTTTGTAATTATCCTGTTCTAGTATTCATTGCGGCATTTAAACGTATTCATTTATTAATAAGGAGTGTTTAGGTATCAAGCATATGTGATAAATGTTAGATGTAATAAGTCCATTTTTTATGATTCCTTCAATATTTATTATATTTTTAGAATTAAAGAGTATCAACTTAATTAACATTAAAGCTTTAATTACTAGAAAAAGCGTAATTATATCCTTTCATAATATTTTCTTGCTATCATTTATCTTTCTTTATTTTTTAAATTTATATAAGTATGCTTATATAACTTTTATTTTTTTATTTATTAATTAATATTTTGAAGCAAAACATGAGCTAAAAATCATTTAATAGATTAAAAACATGTGTCAGGAATAGGAAAAGAATATTCTCAAAATAAAAATTTTTTTTAAGCAAATTATTTATGAATAATATAATTTTTTTCTCATATATGATGTAAATCACTTTTGCTTACAAATATTATATAAACTATTCTTCTTTTTCTGAAAATTTTCATATTATAGCAAGATTTCGTGAGTAACAAATATAACGAATTCAACAAACTGAATCAACAAAAATTAATCTGTCTTGTTTATTATGATAATTTCATAATAAAATTGATTGTAATATTATTCATTGTTGTTCTACATTATACAAGCTTGCTTTCTTTTCTTAAAACCGAACTGAGAAAGATTAATTTTTGAAAATAAAACTTCACAATTCGCTATGTAAATTGTGTTGACCATTCTCCATTGTCACTTCGATGAATTATTCTCATCGGAATGTTGATTGCTTGCATTAGTACTAAATCTCTTATATTTGGTGCAAACCATAAATTTAATATTTTCCTATACCAAATTTGACAGTCTAGTAATATGTAAAATGATTTGGTTTGGAAATACTGTACTACTTTATGCATTACTAACTGTCGTGATTCTTACAAATAAATTCATGAAAAATAAAAAATAATAATAATAAAAAAAAAAGATTATATGTGTATAATGTTTTCTGTGCATATGAAATGTATTTTATAAACATTCAAATAGAAAATTCAATAATAAAAATTCATAAATACTTTCCAAATTTTATGAAAGTTTAAAAGAATAAAATGTATTAGCTGTGTTCAGATAAAATTATGGAAATAATTTAAAAATTTGTATTCAGTAACTTAAATTGAATTTTTGTATAGAATATTCTTCTCTTTTTACTCTTGTAACTTTTTATTCTTTTATCAAACTCTTCTTTTTTTTTTTTCTTCTCTATATATTAATTTTAAAAAAAAAATATAATATTGTATATGCTTATGAGCATCTTGTTATAAAAATTTATATAAAATTAATTAGAATACACATTGACATAATTATAATGCAATTTAATAATTAACAATTAATCATTGACGTAATTGAATCAATACTGCTGCAAAATGTTTGTAATAAAATTTGAGTAATTTTGGAATCATAAAATATTAATAATATATTTATGATTCTTAAATTATTAATAATTTTATGTATAAAATATACTATTAAGTTTTTATACTCAAAATATTAGCAAAAACTTTATTATATAAACGAGTAATATATATTCTTACAACTGCAGTCACTCAACCGAATAAAAATATGAATTTTTTTTTTTTATTTTGACTATATAGGTTAAAATAATAAAATTTATTTGCATGTAATTATCAAATAAAATTTCAAAAATATATATTCTTACAACTGCAGTCACTCAACCGAATAAAAATATGAATTTTTTTTTTTTTTATTTTGACTATATAGGTTAAAATAATAAAATTTATTGCATGTAATTATCAAATAAAATTTCATGTCAAGTTTTTTAAATTTATTTTATGATATAGCAAGATGTGAATCATTCTAAATAGCCATCTTATATCTGCATCTTGAATCATTAAGAAGTCAATATTTTCGACGATAGACATATATTTCTGATTTAGTCGAATGTAACCATATTAAATTTTTTGTTAGGATGTGATTTGGAAGCTAATCTAAAATGAAATAAATGTTATCATTCTGTTGTTTGGCTGAAAAAAAAAAAATTATGATAAATTATAAGTACTTATCTAATCAGCGGAACTGAAGCTGAAGCCATTGAATTTAGTATACAGATTTTTATTTTTTGGTATTATTTTAAAATAATATCCACTTAAAATTTGACTGACTAGTTTGATTATTTATCTATCTGTGAAATGTTTAATTTATTAAAGATTCATCTTATATTTTCTATAGTTTTGAGAGTAAATCATCTGTTCAATACTGTCAATAATAGATAATCATCAAGTCATTCTAGTCCTGTGAAATGTTTTGATTTGACAATTAGGAAAGAAGTTGCAATACTAAACTTATATTTTTTCTATTGGATAATTGCCTAGACAAGTAATACTTTGTGCATAAGTTGAAATCATGTTATGAGAACGCAGCATATTAATAAATGGAACTGATATGAAATCTAAATTTAGATGGAGATTTAATTTTATCCAGATAGTATGCAAAATAATTGAAGCATTTGTTTTCAATGTTTTCATATACTGCCAGATCAATTATTAGTGCATGTCTTCAAAATCGTTCTATCCCCTCTTCTATCTCTTGTTCAATTTTCCTATTTGTTAATCTGTAAAATAGGCCTTTTTCTCATTCTCGAGTGACTTACCACGATTCTAGCAAGATCGTATCGTCTTTCCTCATGCTTTCTTATACTATTCTTAGTAAAAGAAATCATGAGAAAAGAGTGAATGCAGAAAAGTGAATTTTCTGCACTTTATTATACTATTCCTAATATAAGAAATTGAAGAGTAGAAAATTCACTTCTTGAGCTGGTATAGAACTTTTTAAAATGAAATATTCGAGACATTGAAAATTCGAATATCTACAATATTATAAACATTCTAGTTGAACCTAGGGACGAAGTTCTTAATATTAGTCTGGTAAGAGTATTTGGAGAAAGACAAATGTATTGCATCTCCCAAAGTCCCTTCCAAGTAAACATATTTCTGTCCACATATACTCTTTCATGCAGAAAACATTAGCAACATTTCTTTTATTTTGTATTTTAATATTTAAAGATAGTCAAAATATTGAATAAAATCTAAATATCATCGAACATCGAAATGGTATATACAATTTAAACAGAATTTATTGCACAAATATGTGCACAGCAGTCATTTATTTCTTATGTGTATTTTTATGGTTGAATAATAATCATAGTAAGCATAGTAAATTTAGAAATAAATAACAGTTTTCTGAAGAAATACTAAAAAAGTATTGGTATACAACATAATCTTGATTCATTTCTTGTATTTCTATTTTATATGAAAGATTTGGAATAGGGTAAAACGGGGGAATATGATCGGTCGGGGAAAATGGCCAGTTATAAACTGAGAAGCATTTTTAATATTAAAAATTAAAAAAGAGCTTTTTCCGGCAGGGGGCATTTAATGTAGCATACAGTCGTTGATTAGTAGTGCTAGATTAGTCGTTGATTAGCAGTGCTGGCGATAAGCTTATAACTGGCCATTTTACCCTACGGGTCATCTTCCCCCGTCTTACCTAAGTAAAAATACATTGAAATGTTCATATTCTCCAACGAAGTGGCCGTTTTCCCCTCAAATTTGGGGAAAATGGCCAATTTGCTATTTTTAAAAATGAGTTTATATTTTTCTTTCTGTTTAATTTTTCAGTTAGTTACTTTTATATTTTCTTGTAAAAACTACAAGCTCTATATAAAATAAAAAATATTTGCAATGTTGTACATTGTTTTTTCATAAATTTAAAATTTTTACTAAAGTCGGCATATTCCCCCTATTTACCCTTTTTATATTTATTATATTGTTAAGAGATTATTCTATAATTTATTAATAACTTGATATACAATTTAATATAATTAAAACAAAAGACAAACCATCATTTACTGAACAACAAAATTTTTGTAGATGAATCCTGAAAACAAATAAAGCAGATCAAAATTATTTATGCTAAAAACAATCCCCACGCATGCTTTTTTACAATTAATGATGTTGGTGGAATTTATCGAGTATAACTTGTCATGTTTTCTTGATTGACTGTAATTTTTTGCTTTTATTGAAAGAGATAGAGGGCATATTTAATGCTTAACCTTTTGAAGAATAAAGAAAGACGTGAGTATATTTGCTAAGTATAAATGGGTTAAACGATAGGTGAATTCTGCCTCCATCCACAGGGGAGTGACTTTACTGCAAGTGAACTAAATCAACAGATAGAAGACTGTCTTCTTTGCTTCTTTCACACTACTATAATCTGGAAATAATTTTCTTGGCACCATAGTTACTCATTCGCTTAAGTTAAGGTATGTCATTCGCGTCACTTTTTTGATATTCTGGCATATTTTTGTATTTTTTATTTTTTTATTAGTAGACAGTCAAAGCTAAGGTGAGCCCCTTATCATTCAATAAGAATACAAAGGTATTTTAATTGCAATTTGTTCAGCAATTGCTCCTCAAAATCTTCATGTTTATTGCATCACTAAAGATTATTACCGATGCATACGGATTCTTCGTAATTTTACCATTATGATTCCTCCAAAATAGCATAATTTTCATTATCAATATATCTGGCATCTCCACAGGCTCACTATCTAGCAATCATTGTCCTGATTAAACAGAAAAACGTTCCAAACAACCGAAAGAAATTATGATTATTTTTTCGATTTGTTTTTTTTTTCTTTAGATTTCTCCCAAATAAACGGCTGTCCTGATTAACTGCTGGACCAGTTAATCACTTTAGTTATTTTTCAAAAATGAAACAAACATTGATTATTAGAAATTATATTAAATAATTGCTGGGATAAATTTTCAGTACTTTTCAGAATATTATTGGTATTATATTGCATCTGCATTAGAATCTAATCTATATTTTTCTATGTTATCATCCCTTAGTTAATGAAATAGATGTTTCTGGTTGATTAATTAATTATGATGCCAAATCGCACAAGAGTTATATTTGGCTGTGGTCATCTGAGAGCCCACCTCAGGCTAGCTGATCCATAATGGAATCAACTAGAAGATTGAATGATAGTCTTTAACACGAATATATATCTAATCTTCTGGCAAATTTTGATATTATACTTAGTTATGATGGCATTATTTATTTTCATAATTATGCTGCATATGTGAACTGAATTAAATTCATATTCCATTCTCATATATATATCCCAAAAGGAATTTACAGAGTGTAATAAAAAATCTCTTACGATATAGAATAATGTATTCTACATAAGTAGTTATAAATAAGTATAATGACTACAGTTTGAATATGTTATTCTAAATATATAACATTGTTTTGTAGCTACATTTCAATTAATGTTATATTGTAATCATATTGCATAAATGATAAATCATTTTCCCCACAGTAAGGACTCTTGTACACCTTATTATTTATCATCATTATGCACCACTATCGCCATTATCAGTATCTGTTGTTGGCATTAGAGACAACAGACCAACCAAGCCTCTTTATGTTGCATTTACTGCATTACAGGAACATAAATTATCTGCCTTTCCTGAATGCATAATTACATGTGGTTCTGGAATAAGTGCTATTGCCAATTGGTACTTGTGTACCTCTACATATTACAGGAAAATGAGAGATGGCGATCTTCTACCTGTTCCCACTCAAATTTGGATTAATCAAGATTCAGATTTATCCGAATGATTCGAAGAGAATCTTGAAAATTTGTTTTGAAATATATCAAAATGTTCACAAGATTTAAGGATTTTCGAGTGTGTTAGACATCATTAATATAAAGCATGCATTTGTTTTGAAATATATCAAAATGTTCACAAGATTTAAGGATTTTCGAGTGTGTTAGATTAATATAAAGGATACAATAAAGTGAATAGCTACTATCTTGAACATTTACTTTAACACTTGCATAATATTTAATGAAATCCTTTCTTCCATAAAAATTCATCATTAATATATTTAGATGAATTTCATGAAGATAAAATTTTTCGTAAAAAGTTTGATGTCTGTAGAATTGATTTTATTAAATTTGGTTATAAAATTAGTGTGATTATTGTGATATGAATTAATTGTATTCAAATTATTCTTAATGACAAATTGATCGTATCATAATATATCGTACTGTTTTTCAAATTTTTAAAGTAATCATGCTTTTCAGCATGCATTTACTCTCAAAATAAAATAATTTAACAGAGAAAATAATCCATTCTTCTTCTAAGTCACATTTTCCAGGTAAATGGATACCTGTATCAATATATACGGATTCTATTAAGCAGAAACCTATGTACGTTTCACAGAGATTAATCTTACAACCACATAATCTTATGGAAGCAATCGAATGAAAGTATAGAACATTCACAGCAATCTCTTTATCAATTGATGTGCATGATTTTCCTGGGAAGCGTTTGTTTACATATATTTTGCTGTTTGTTTCAAACACATCACTTCAGTAAATATTAATCCTATTAATAATTTAATTTTTATTAAAAATTTTTACTGTTTACCTTAAATTTTTCAATATTCCAAAACTTTTATTATTGAAAAAATGTAGACTGTGCTTTTTATACGTAAAAAACGAAAAGAAATATATAGGATTTTGACATAGGATATTGCTTAGCTTTAACATGGGTATGTTCTTATCTATCCTTTTTTCATCCGGATCTTTTATGAAGCAGTGGAGAATCTAGTAATTCTGTTTTCTTTACAACATTAAATGATAAATCATTTAAAAGGGATTTTCATACTGGTTTCAAAAATATGTCATGTATATATATTTTTTCAATAAACAATTAATGAGATACTTTCTAAAAAATTTAGTAAAAAAACTATTTTTCAGACATTGAATTTCTATTAAAATGTAAAAATACTGTATGTGAATTTGAATCATTTATTGATGACATTTCTTTCATTGTTTTTGCTTTATCTATCAATTTCTGTTAGGCCCGTTCCTACTTACGGAAAAATACTACGTAAAAATAATCCGGAAACAAAAATTTCGAAAATTTTCCATATAAGTAATGCAGAAAATATCCGTAATATAGAGTTAAGCAACTTTTAACTTTTCCGTAATGTGATACAGAAAAAGAATATTTTAAACCAATAGCGTACCGTTGAGAAAGCGACGTCATACGTGACGCACATAATCATCGAATGGAAAGAAATTTAAACATGAAAGGTAAGAGGACGAAGAATCAAGAAATAATTTTGAATGTGTGACATCAGAAGACAAGTGCCAATAGCTGGTGCTTTTGGCACTTGTCTTCTGATGTCACACATTCTGATTTCCGGATTAGATGGGAGCACACTGAATTTTACGGATGGAAACCATCCGGAAAAAATGAAAATATATTCTGTATACGTAATTATTTTCCGTAGGTAAGAACCAGCCTTTATTGAAGACCCGAAGGATTTCCCATTAGAGATGATAAGGGAATGCCAAATCATTGAATCCTATAATTATGCATTTTTGGAGATAACGTATGAATTAAAAATAATTATTTCAATTTCAAAATACAATATTAACAAATCAAACAGATATCACGGATTTCGCAGTTTTAAATAAAGCCATACAATTGTACGATTGATGACAATGCTATTGATTACGGAATTTAGATGTCTTATTATTAATATTTAACTTATCAATATAAAAAACAAGATAAATTAGACATTTTATAAGGATTTTTTCTAATATGGTTACCTGTAAACTAGGGATTAAATATCAGAAATAATGACCATGTTAGATCTTATCCTTGTTTAACTATATATCGATAATTAAAATAAAAATTAAAATAAAGCATTATTATATTCTTTGTTGAAGCGATGAATACAATCATTTCATCACTTTTTACATTAATATATATTTATATTAATGCAATAAACATATAATAAAATGTTTAAAACATATAACACATATTTCACATACAATATATAAATCTATATATTTAGATAACGAATAGGGCTTATATTTTAATATGATTCTATGCTAAATTTTATGTGTAATATTTATTATTGATTGTATTATTAAAATACATATAATAAATATTATTTAATAATAATTTTTATGAAAATTAATTTGTATATTTTATTACAGGTATACCTATTTAACTAAGCAAAACGGTCTTCAAGCTTTATAATTTTTTAATTTTTCAATAAATTTTCATCTTTCATGGAAAAATTTTTTGTTCAATATACAAAAAGATATTCGAGATTTTAAAATTGTTTTAAAACATTTTTTAAAATTTTAATGAGAAAAATCAACACGAAGGTAGTTAAATAATGAATTTTAAAAAGAACAAGGGAAAATATCATCTTATCAAAAGGGGGATATTCCAAAATCGTTCCATCATCTATTTGTATTAAACCTCAAAGTTTTAGACAAGAGAGAAACAATTGTTGTTGTTCCCTTGGTAGATTTTTCTAACATAACATGAAGAGCACTTTAAACACATTTCGTTACTCCGTTTTAGAAGACAGATTACTACAATCTATCACAGTTGTTGACGGCTACAGCCAAACTAGGCAAGTAGGAATATCTTTTTACAAAAAGATTTAGTAGTACCGCCTTATGTAACGAGATATTTAAGGACACTGTGTATATCGTAGGGTGTCATTTGGCACCAAATAACAAGGGTTCATCGATCTTATTTCTTCAAAACGACTACATAATATTCTAGTTTGGGATTTTCTCAATACTTATTCACTATACTCCTTTACATTTTCGCAAAAAAAAAAAACACTTCATTTTTTCTACATTTCAACAGGAGTATATTTTCTATTTTTTTTTTTCGGTTTATCTAAATATTAAATCAGAATTTATTTTTTAATAAAAGTGCCAAGGATACAATAAGTTGAAGGATGTTTTATTCTCTCATTAACTTATAACTGATGTAAGTTTACGTTTATCTTGAGGTAACCGGATATAACAAGGGAAGGAAGCCGAAATTAGAGCAGTGGAAGATTTTTTTCTTCTCTTACTTACAGTAGGAACTTGTATTCCTTGTCTCCTGTCTGTATTCATTAATACAAAAGATAGAAAAACACAGATACAAACCGAATTTCCTGTCATTTCTTGTCGATGAGATACGACTTTGTTTATGAGGATAAAATTTTATTGCAAAAGAACAATTTTGTAATTCTCTTACAGTGAAAATTCTGTCTTTTTTTTTTTGTAGATTTGTATTTGAACCTGTAAGCTCGAGAGATTCCAGTCGATGTAAGCCAAGTTAACAAATACAGGTGGATTTGAGATGTCTGAAATAGTTATAAAGTTTAATGCAGTTTGGGAGCGTAATCAATTGTTTATATCTAGAATTTTCACTTTAATAAAATAGATTAAAATATTTTTTTATCCTTCAAGTCATGTAATATTAAAGAATATTGTTTCTTTCTTTATTTTGTTTTTAATTTCGCTGTTTTATTATTTAATCACATAATTTTTGTTGGATTGCAAAATCGAAAGATAATTCAACTGAACTCATTTTACTAATATTAAAAAAAAAAAAAAAAAACTTTTCTTAATATATACGTAATTTATTTATTATTAAAGAATTAAGTACTCATTAAAGCCATTTGCATACGAATAATTTTTCTGTAATATTTTATAAATGTAAATGGTACTTTAATAGTCGGTTTAAGAGAACATGCCAAATTTTTTTTTTTTCCTTTTTATAACAGAAAAATTTTCTTGAGAACTGTTTCAAGACCACTAATCTACAGACCACACAAATAAATATCGGTTATTCTAATTAAATACAACATAAGTTATCGAGTGAGAAAGAAAAAAAATCCAAAAGAAAAAAAAAAACAAAAAAAGATGATTTTTAAACCGCGAAGGAACAAAAATGAAAAAAAAAAAAAATACACTAAGAAGGATTAAATCAACTATGAAAGTTTCTTTTAATAAATTACATTTTACTTTTTTGTTTTACATAAAAATTTATTGAACGAGTTTTCAATGATGATATATATATATATATATAAAGTTCTTTTTTGAAAAACCTCATTTTCGAATAATAATAAAAAAAATAATAGAAAGAGGATTAGTTTAATCTTTACTTGTCTAATCTTTCTACTGAAAAATTCATTTTAACACGTTTAGAAACTTGAACAGATTATTATTTAAAGAATCGAATTTATAATAAAATCAATTCACTTTATTAGCACAACATATATCAGAATTTATTAATTGATATTTGTTGACTTATGATTACTTGAAGACAGCATTGGAAGGCAGTATTAAGTCTATGGGATCCTATAGTAATCTTATTATCATAGGATTACTATACTTTCCCATAGACTCAATACTGCCTTCCGATGCTGTCAGGTTATTTTTTTTTTATAATTATAATAATCACACCATAAAAATTACTAAAAGAATTGTTTAGATTTCTTTTTGAATAATTCCATCATCATATATCTGTATATATAATATGCAAAATTATATTTTTTGAAAGAATTAAAAAAAAAGAACATCCCTCAAATCTTATAAAAATATAAAACATCGATCGCTTGAATTTTATATATATATAAAAAAATAAGAACGTGAAATTCCTGCCAAGCCAATAATAACTTTTCAGATTAATGGAATAAAGATAAAAAAAAAAAAAATAAAACGAAAAAGGAAAAATGTCAATTTCTTAAAAATCGCAATAAAAGCAAAACGAAATTTTTTTGAAAAGTAAAGTATATTTAAAGTACTTGTCGCGCCATCTGTTGAATAAGATCAAAAATAAATAAATAAAATTTTTCTTCTCATCATATCTCTGTTAATAATAAAAAATAATTCTAGTTTACACAAAAATGCCATTCGATTATTTAGTTATTTATGGCTATCGATGAATGTTAATTTTGGTGAAATATTTATCGTTATTTATAATAAAATTACGATACATCTAAAAATATTCGTTTTAGTATTCTGTGTAGTTTTATAATTATCAACTGATCAGTGATAATTATAACCATACTATATTTTTAGAATTTAATGTATTGAAATGAAAAATAGAGGAAATGTGCCAAGAGAATAATAATGAGTTTTCAGAAAAATGCAATAAAAGAAATGAATGAAAAAAGTCAACACATTTCTGTAGATACTGAAACAATTTCATTGTTCAATGACAAATTAACGAGGAGTCTTTCCTACCTACTCTTTCTTCATTAGCACAGTGATAGCTGCAGGACGATCAATAGCAAATCGAAATGAAAGGACCGACATTACTTTTCCATTAATCTTTTGTAACAGAATTTTTCCAAAAATTTATAATTTATCTCTTCAAATAATTTTAAAATTTTGTTATTCTCTATTAAGGATAACAGTACGAATATTCTTTCCATCCTTAATTCATCCTTGATTAAAATTCTTATTATCTTTTAATTTACTTCCATTTTTTTTTTCCTAAAGTATTATTTAATATGATCAAAGTATCAAAAAATTAGAAAAGGTGTAATTAATTTTTAATTAAGATAAATATTAATTCTTTAGAAACTATTCAATTATTACTTTTTTTTTTATTAATAATTTTTCAATAGAAATTTTAATATTTAATAAATGCGAGAAGCTATAAAATTACGAAAAAACAAAATAATTTAATTATTATTTTATTACTTGAGACTGTTCATAGTATGTAGATGAATTTTAATATCCACGCCATGGCGTGGATATTTAAATTCATCTACATACTATGGATATTTAATGAAATATTTGATGATATTATTTATATTACACGAAATTTTTTTAATAAAAATTAACAAAATTGTTAGGTAAAATAATAAATGATCTATATGAATTGAAGCATCTGAAGTAAGTGTTTCATTTACAGATTTAATAAAAGGAAATGTTTTGATGCATCGTAACATTATTTTTTTTTTATTAAAGCTGAAAAGTTGTTAAAGCTAAAGATATCGTCGGAAAGGGAGGTATATAGGATGTTACTCCCTTTTTCTTACAATAGGGGGTTATAGGACTTTAACCCCCCTACAAATGTCAGCAGGCATGAAACCATATCGGCGTTCATTTAGATAAAAACATCGATACTATTTCGCCTTGTCGACCATCAGTCGAAAAGTGGCGAACTGTCAACTCTGGTGATGATTTATGAGTGAGGCCACTAGTTCCTTCACTTGGACATTTCTGAGCGATGCCATGTCCCTTTGCTTTTTTTTTTTTTTTCTTCTAAAACCGAAGTCTGCAAAAAAAAAGAAGAAAAAGAAACCGTACGACAAGCCGCAGAGGTCAAGGAAAACATTTGTTTCTTATGAAATCAATTGATGAATTTTGCTGCATTTCACTTGAAAAATTGTGCAATTCTGCTTTTTTTATTGTCGAAATAGATTTTTCAAGAGAAACTTTGATTTTTATCCAATGGTTTGTAGTTAAAAGTAACGAAATTTTTGCTGAAAATTAGTTGAAACAATATACTCATTTCTAATTATAAATCTGATTTACAACCAGATATTTTTACATAATTTGTTCGATATAAATAGAAACGCTTTCTATCGTAATAATTAATTCTAGTTTTGATTTCGGTATTGAATTACATTAGTCAGTTTTCATTTCTGATCTTAAAGTTCACTGAAATGCTGTCTAATCTCTATTCTAAATTGCAGAAATTTAACATTTTAGTTTGATATTATCCTAGAACCGAACACAAGCACAACTTGCTATTTACTTGGAAAACTTAATTATACTATATCACTAATCATCTCCATTTACCTAAATTAACAGTTGCAAGCTTATCCCAATTTAAATACTAATTAAAATATCGCATTTCGATGAAATTTCATTATAACAATTTCAAGTAAATTTCACGCGATTTTTTTTTT
>AYEL01079592.1:0-11692 GCA_000484575.1 Olivierus martensii | reverse complement strand
TTTTAATTGCAAATTGAATTAAAAAATAATAATATCTTATGGAATCATTTTGTAAGACAAGAATTAATTTTATTATATTAAACAAGAAAAATTATTTAAAATGAATTTATAAAAACATTACGCTCATTTTAAATATTATAATATATTTTTTTTTTTTTTTTATAAATTCATTTTAAATAATTCGGTTTTTATAACACTAAACAATCATTTATCTAATGCAGTAAGAAAGGATTTTCTTAACGTTTTCTCGTTCATTTGTGCCATTCAGAAAAGATAAAAAAAAATTGCGAAAAAAATCTATCTATACAGTTTAGACAATATTTTTCATTTCGTGATTACGTTTCAGAAGTCCAAATCTTATTTTCTCCTGTCCTGTATTAACGAGATTAGTGAGAAGTGCAGTCCGGTTGATGTTACAAATAGTTGTTCTTCTCTAAAACGAACATAGAACAAACGGTCGAGACCTTGTCTCTATCCACAGGATTATGTTAGACGTAGAAGAACGAACAATGTTTTATTCTTATCCTGTACATTGTGCAGATGGTATACTTGACTGCAACAAAAGATATGGAGATTGCAGAGAACGTAGAAAGACACAAGTCTCATCAATCAATTCTCGTCGTCTCTAAACTTTTGATAAACAGTAAAAGCAATGTCCAGTATTTCTTTTTTTTCAATCATTCAAATAGGAAAAAAACATTATTTTTACTTATTTAATACATTATTTATTATTTCCCAGGTATCGTGGATCAGAAGAAGAGATTTACATGTTTTAACAGTAGGAAGGTTTACATATACAAGTGACCAGAGATTTCAAACTATTCACTTAGAAAATTCAGATGATTGGACACTTCAAATTAAATATCCTCAGAAGCATGATGCCGGAATTTATGAGTGTCAAGTCAGTACAGTACCGAAAATGAGCATATTCATCACTTTAAATGTTGTAGGTAAGTGTATGGTGTTCACATAAATTTTTACTTCAAGTTGCTGTAAAATATAATCACGTTTTAAAGAGAAAATATTTTAAGTGTTATTAGAGAGTTTACAAAGCAATAATTACAGTAATATATTCTTTGCTATTGAACACACAAAATTAAATTTTACGTTTATACTATCTCTTAATTAACATTCTTTTCTTTTAACTCTTTACTAAAATTTTTATACGAGTGCGTTTAAAATTTTTTTAAACATTATTATTTTTTTCTAAAAAAATTTTAGTTTTTACTTTCTAAAAATAATTCGATTCATTAATAAAAACTTCCTTGTTAAATTTATAAATTTACAAATATTTTTTGTTTAATACTACTACTAATTTTTCTCACAACCTATCATGGATTTTATGATCTTTCACATTTTTATGTCTTCTTGATAAACGAGTGTGTCTTAAAATATAATTTCATTATGACATCATGGATCACACTAAACTGATCATTAGAGGTGAGGTCATGAAATTATGATATTATCTATCAGGATGACACATATTGCATCAAGTAGAAGCATAAAAATGCAGCTATCGTGATGATGATGATAATAATAATAATTTTAAAAATTTTTCTTATGAGTATAGTTTATTAGCGAGATTTTTATTATAGGTAATAAAAATGTCTATTACTAATTTTAATGTTATTAATAAAAGTTTTATTTTTAATTATTAAATATACCTTAAAGTGTTGGTAAAAATTTAACATTTTTATATAATTATGTATAATATCAATCGCATTTTAAGATACATTTTTACATCAAATATAAAAAAAAACGATCTGATTTTTCATATTTATTTTTACATAAATAATTCCCGAAAAGTGATAAATGTATAAAACATAAATTTACTGATCATAAAACCTAACATACTATATGTGAACATGAATATGATGTTAAATTGTTTATAACGATAAACAATTATGTATTTAATTCATTTAATTTGATGTTTACAAAATATTTAAAATATAATAATACCTATAACTCTAAATTCATTTCTTTATATAATAATAAAAAGAATAGTAAATTTAGATTTATATAAAAATATGGCTTGATCGATTTCCTTCCAGAAATAGCATCTTGTTTCTTTTTAATTTCTCAAACTTATTTTCACGAAACTCTTTCCGTATATATATATATATTTTTTTTTTTCTTCTTCTTTTTACTGATCACATATGTGTTAGGCTACGTAAAGTAAAAAAAAGAAAACTAAGAAAATTGATCGACAAATAGCAACTTTTCTCTCCACAACTAGAGATGCTGAGAGGTTATACATGAAAGGGTTTACTTAGCGGAAGAACCTTCGTACACATGATCCATAGCTCGTTTGTCTGGCTCAAGTGAGCTTTTTCACTTCTGTAACCTAAAAGATTAAGGAAGTCCACAGGATTGCTCTAGGGACTTTTCTAGTCGCCCTGTTACCCTGGGCAACCACTCGTTTACTTCTGTCTCACAAGAACTTTATTTCTTTCCTTACATGCACCGTTGAGCATTGTTCGTTGTGGAAGTGGACGACCCATGCACTAGTACTTCCCTAGTACTTCGATGATCTGGGATGAATCAGCTTCTGAAGTGCAACCTGACTTGTTTATAGTCACCAATTATTAAATGCAACACATTTAATCCAAAAAAAAATCTTTCTGAACCAACCTGACTTGTTTATAGTCACCAATTATTAAATGCAACACATTTAATCCAAAAAAAAAAAATCTTTCTGAATTTGTTATTTTCTTTTATCTTCTCAGATATCTATTAATGCAGTAGACATTCAATTAAATTATTTTTTCTTATTAAGAATCTTCATAAATTACATTTTAGCTTATGTTTTATGGCTTACAAGAAAAGAATTTTATTTAAAACATTTCTATCAATATAATACGAATAATTATCTGTTATTCTAATTGTACAGCCTAAAATTTACTATAAATTAATAATAAAAACAAGAGGGATAGTTGGAAGAGAAAGTCGTGACACATTTATGAACTAATAGTAAATCATTGTAGAAGATATAGAATGTTGAAGAATATATCTAGTAAGTAACACAAAAACTGGGCTGTTTGCACTGTTGAACTAGTATTTATTTTCACTGGGATCGACAATAAAAAATGGTAGTCATAAAAGATGGTTCCAATAACCCGATCAACCATTAGCGGATTCCCTATAGGGCACTAGGGAGTTAGAAAAGAAGCAATCCTGTTTTGCCTTCTTTCATTCATTGATTTTTATCTGAACATTTCCTACACTTCCACATCGTGGACAAGGTCTTAATTCAGCTAATCAATATGTTCGTCTTCTACAATATTCTCTAACAACCCTTTTTTTAGCTTCTATAAGAAATAACTGTGGCATGTAAAACAACCTTCTATATGTGTCGAATTTCTGCTACACTCAATAAAAAAGAAAAAAAAAAGAAAGCCTTGATTAACTACAGTATTATTTTACTTTGAATTAATCAATAATATGTTCTATTTAATTAATTTAGATATTTACTTTTCTAACATGAAGAGAAAATTACAAAATTTATTCGTGTATTATGAGATTACAATTGGAGATTATATTTGTTTGTTTTTGTAATTCTGAATATTTATTTGCATTTAAAATTTAATTTTATTCATTTATAATATTAAATCAATATGCGTAATAATAGTTTTATATTTAATTTCCAAGTTTTATATTTAATAAAGAATATTTCCCTCTTCATAATATCTTTACTTGTTTAATTGATATTTTTACGGTTCAAGATACATCTTAATTGTAAAAAATATGCATAATATTTTCTAAAATAACTACTTTAATGTATAATAACACGCAAACAAACTACAGACATGGCTTTCGTAGATTATTGTTGCATTTAAAAATATTTCTGTGGTTAATGAGTTGTGGCATGCGACGATGCCGAAGGCTTTATCATCCGATAGAAAGCAAGATGAATAAAAAGTCTAGCTCTTTATATGATATTTTGAGAGAATAATGTCATTTTTCGAACGAATGAGACATCATTTCTCCAGAAACGTTGATTGCTCTCTTTTCTATTACAAGTTCTAAAAGAAATAAATATAGTTAAGTTTATCAAACACACTATAAAATCATATTCCTTATTTACACTTTTTCTCAATTTTTAAGGAGCGATCCTTATATTGGGAAGAAGGAAAATACGTAAGGAAGTGATGCAATCTCAAACAGGGTATAAAAATTGCATCATTATACTATTTAAATAAATAAATATATATTTGAATATATTTTTATTTTACTTCTAAATGAATTACAATATTTAATGCAATTTAAACAACATAAATGCTATTTTAGCTGCTAAAAATTTATAAATTTTTATTTAATTTTTTTCCTCTTTACACATTTCTTTCTCAAATAATTATTTGAAAATAATTTCCAATCAAATAAGATAAAAAATTATTTGAAAAAGTATTTAAATAAATTTTTATTTAAATAATGCCCAGGTCTGCCATTGTTTTTTCTTTTCGAATAGAATTTTACAAATGTGGGCCTTAAAACTGTAATGTGTTCTAGTTTATGCGGCGGGCCGTATAAGATGCCTTCGCGGGCCGGATCCGGCCCGCGGGCCGCCTTTTGCCCACCCCTGACTTAACCATTGTTCATCGGTTAACGACTGAAGCGACCTCTATCCTTTCTTATATATAACAGAGGATATTGGAGGAGGGTATCCTCTGTTTTTCATAATGATAAATATAAACAATCATGAAATGCTTTTGAATGTTTCTCCTTATCTTCAGTATTTGCTTCTTCGAATTCCTGGCAAAAAATAAATGTATGAACTTTCTATCAAACATATGAAAATAAATTTTCAAAATGTTCATAACTTACTTTCATTTTCATGATATAACATCTTTTCATCTAAATATATATCAGCATTAGTCAAATTATATGAACAATTCTCAATTAAAAAATCAACGAAAAATATTATAATCGAATAAAGAAAGTAAAATCAAATTTTCAAAATGTTCATAACTTACTTTCATTTTCATGATATAACATCTTTTCATCTAAACATATATCAGCATTAGTCAAATTATGTGAACAATTCTCAATAAAAAATCAACTAAAAATATTATAGTCGAATAAAGAAAATTAATTGCAAGCCTTCCTAGAGTTACGAACATAATTAATACATAACTTCTGTTCGTAAATGCGAATGCTTTGTAACACAGATATTACTCTTATTTTGGATCCAAAAGTATTGAAATAATTTTATATACTGTGTTTTGTAATATATTTCAAAATTGCAGGAATCCAAGGTTTTTTATTGCAGAGATATTAATCTAAGTTAGGAATATAATGCTAGGAATTTTTGATATAATTGCTACCATCTTGAAATCTGCCGCAGTATTTAACTAACTACTACTTGATTCTCTACTTATAAAATTTTTAAAAGAAAGTAGAGTACATAATAAATGTTTTGATATAATTGCTACCATCTTGAAATCTGCCGCAGTATTTAACTAACTACTACTTGATACTCTACTTATAAAATTTTTAAAAGAAAGTAGAGTTCAAATAAACATAATAAATGGGAGATCTCGCACTTGTAGATTACGGAATATTTCTTATTATAGAATGTTATACATGGAATGATGTATAACAAATCATTTCACATTTTATTCGTTATTATAACATGTTGCTATCATACCACGAGAAATTATTGAAGATTTTTGGAAATTTCGCAAAAATTGAAAATGAAATTTCTTTTTCGTAAATAATAATGTTCGTAAGTAGAGGACCGCCTGTATTTTATAAAACAATTCTATTTTGATTAATAAAAGTAAAATTAAAAGGAACACATATAGTGATCTGTTAATATAGAAGTTTATTACGTATAACGATGAAAATGTAATTATGCTAAAAAATATTCTAATCTGTAAATCCAAAGATCTTACTTTTTCCTTTTCCTCAAAAATTGTAGCAATAATCCAATAAAACTGAACTAAATATATCAGTTTTTCCGTAATACTCATTAACACATTGGTGTGTTATATTAGCCTACTAAAAATACCATAAATTTCTAAATTATTAACAATGTTCTTAAGTCTATAATTAAAAGAGGAGCATATAAACTATTATCATATTTAAAACCTTCTGAAATATTATTGGACTCTGATCGTACACAAACATCTGATAAACCTGAGCAACTGTTCGTCAGTGAAAACTGTAAAAATTTAAATAATGGAAATGTAATTAATTTTCGTAAAGTTAAACAAATAAAATTAATATTCCGCAAAACCGATAGTCTTGAATTCTCTCTTTGGGAAAGTCTTGACCACTGCAGCTCACAATAAACAAAACCAAAACTGTAAATATTTTCTTCATATTTTCGCCTCTCTCTTCGAACAACCGAATAATTTGAAGCGAGTTCAGGAAAATAGTTCGTTTTTTAAACAGAGTTGCTCCTAATTATAAGCTAAATGCATATAATTCACAGCATAAATCGGATGTCGTTAAAAATTTCCTCTTTTAAATAGGAAACTGAAAAAATACGCTGGATAATATTTAATATTATACAATTTCTTTCATTATTATAAAATAACTAAAATAATTTTATTTTTGTAAAAAAATTAAAAAATAGCTTAAGTTAGCAAATAATATTTTAATCAAAAAATAAAAAATAAAACAAAATACTGTTCATAAAAATAACCTATATTATAGACTAGTTTATATTATATGCAAAATTGTCGATAGTTTCTCACTTAAATCTATGAATATCATTAAATTAAATCAAAGTTATAATTAGGAAAATTTATAAATTAAATCAAGCTAAAAAAATAATAAATAATAGTAATGATAATGTTTTATGTATATTTTAAAAATATAAATATATATATTTATTTATGATTTTTTCCTTTGCTGATTCGATAAGTGATAGACAATATTTATGTATTTATGGAAGTTTTGGAACATTTGAAATATGTAAGCTTACATGTGCTGTAAAGTACGAATCCATTTTGTTCTTCACAAGAGAAACTATTGAATTATTCAGAAAGAAAATTCGATTTACAATAGCATTCAAGTCAAACAGTCGTTTTCTGCTTATACAAAAGATTCGTATACATTTCTGATGAGTTAATTTAAACAAATATAGAAACTGCTAAAGGGTTGAACAAATTCTACTTAATTCAATTTACTTCTCACTTATCTACTTTTAACTTTTTGCTGAGAAATCTCGATTAAAATTAAAATAATAATTACAAAAAATATAAATACTCATATATATATATATCTTCTGCTAATCCAGTGAATAGACCGGCATAGTTTCCACAGTGCTACATTCTTAACTTGTCGACTATAGTATGTCATGGAGCGGTGGTCTGTGCAGACGCGAATTGCGGCGGTGGAAGCCTTTATCCGAACTGGTTCTGATACGGAGACTCAGCGGGCACTGCGGCGGAACAGTGATGATTGCCATGTGGCTGTACCCGAGAGGCTTATTATTCTCAGGTAGGTGAGACAGTAGAGCGCCACTGGTAGTATTTTGAACCGCAGTCACGAGGCCGGGGAAGAAGTGTTCGAACATGTGAGAGCCTGGAACGAGTGCTCGAATCACTTGAACGCAGTATTATGAGACAAAACATTGATAATAAATTAAGCCCTGCTAATAAACAATTGCAGAAAAATTTATCATAGATATATTATTTGAGACACAATGCGGAAATATTAATCAATTTACACGAATCAGATCATTTGATACAAGAAACGATAACTGTCCGGCAACTTCTACTTTTCAATAATTGTCTCTGACCGAAAACAAACATCATAAATTGAGATAACTATCGCCCATCAATAGTTTTTTACTGTTTAACAGCTTCCTATGACTACATCACATTAACTCATAGAACAACAGACTGTAAATACCATGTATATATATCGATAGTAAATACTCATAACAATAATTTTGGAGAGATATTTACGATGTTTCAACTAGTTTGCATATATATAGTATACAGTATTTCTCTTCAGACAATAATTAATAATTGTAACTTCAGATTTGTATTCATATTGTAATGTTAATTCTCAAAATAAATAATCTAAAATTAAAAGAATTTATTCTATTTACCTTTATATAATCTTTATGCGCTTGAATTTTTATATAGTATAAAATGATATGCATCTGGAATAATTCTGCCCAAAATAAATTTCAATCCTCATCGTCGTCAAAAAAAAAAAAAAAAAAAAAAAAAAAAAAAAAAAAAAAAAAAAAAAAAAAAAAAAAAAAAAAAAAAAAAAAAAAAAAAAAAAAAAAAACAAGTGTCGAAAGACTGTCCATGTGAAAAGATTGTTTTTCTAAATCTTGCAACTTTCTTGGATATGAAAGATGTCATTAATTTTAATAATTCGAGATAACTTTTCTCATTAATTTTCAAATAATTATGCCAATAAAATAATTTTAAGCTCATATCTTTTCAATAGCAAATTTTTTAAATCCATTTCGAATGAATTCGCTGCCGTTTCCTCATTAGTACTATTGCGATTGCCGACAAAAATTTTCCCTGTAACCATTTTAATAATGAACGTTTAAAAATGATATTACAGATCTCGAAATTTCCGATGAAAGATACAAATCAGTAAACCTGTTCCATGAAAACGGAAAATGTATAGGGAACTGGACAGTTAGTTCAGTTATTCAAAGTAAACGTGAAAATAGAATTTTTTTTTTGGATATCAACCAAAAATTATTTTTCAATTTTTTTTTTTTTGGAAAAAGTGCAGTAGAAAAAAGTGTGATGTTTTCTTCCATCCTTATCGAAGAAACTACTGTACTTATTAATTTTATATTCAGATAAATAACATTAAATAATATAGAAGTTTAATAAAATGTTAATGTACAAAACTTGTTTATACGAATTTTTTATAAAAATTGATTATTTATTTATTTTGTTTAACAGTCATATATTCATCTTCAATAAGAAATCAGATAATAAATTTCAGAAATCAAGCATTGCAGTGTGTTTATATTTGATGTAATTATTCATTATTATCCACGGTACATATCTGTTAATTTTGAGGGTTCTAAGTGGCCTCGTAATAAATGGAAAAAACATTCAAAAATTAAAACGCCAATATACCTTAAACTGTTGCACTTGAATGATAATACTATTATACGAAATAATTTTTGATGTCTGTACTGTATTTTATAGAAATTTAATAAACTAATTTGCAATAAAACGTCGATAATTCGCAATAGATTTATTATATATGTATAAAAATTTTTTATATCTTTTCCTTAATACATATAAATCCTGAAAATGAATAGTTGTTTTTCATAAATGAAATTATATCTTTTATTGCATTATGACAGTAATAATAAATTAGTATTTTTTATTTGTAAATAGTATTTGTAATATATTAAATATTAATCTTTGGTGATTGTAAATTATAAAATCAAAAGTAATGAGATAAATAAATAAATATAATTATTTAATATTTTTTTATTTTTGAAAATTCATAAAATTGATACAATTTCATTACCATCTAACTGTAACGTGTAACGTTCGGGTACATTTATTTTCCAATTAAAGTTTATTAAGCATTCTTTCCACCAGGAATATTTTTGATCAAATAACTCAATTTGATCTACGGACAAAAACAAAATCATTTTTCTTGCTTTATTTAAATCAACTTCATTTCTGAATTGAACATGCACTTCTCCAATCGTCAACGAAAAGGGTGGGCTATTTTCTTTAGTTAAAGCAAAATAAACTAAGCTAATAATTTCTTCTTCTTTATAAATATCTTCAGAATGGAAATTTCTACTTATTTTCTTGAAATGCTCAAATTTATCTTCTATTTCTATTACTATTTTGGAGTTATCATTTATTGCGGGAATTGCTGCCTCTACTAAGCTTCGTAAATCAATAAAAATATGTTTATATTCATCTAAATAGCAAGAACATGAAGATAACTTAAAGCATACATATTTAATTAAAAAGTTTGAGTTTATTAACTGCAAAGCATCACTTTCTACTTTCTTCCATTTCTCTCTTTCTATAGGAATAAAAATTGTTAGACATATTATTTCGTTGTAATTTACGACATTTTTCAAAGCTATAAAAGAATCCCATACGATATTAAAACAAATGTCCGGTTTGGCCAAACAAAACTTTTTAAATCTTTCTTCTGTAATTTTATTTTTGCATATTTGAAATATTTCCATGTCTGCAGGAAATTGCAATATTTTCGATTTCCCGATTATTATATATTCACTATCTGTGAAATCGCTTTCTAGCTTATCGAAATCCCAAAAAGCTTTCATGCCATAAAGTAAGTGAAAACGTACATCAATTAAAAAATATTCCTTCATTATTTTAAGACCGTATACTCTTATACTATGTCTATTAACTTTATATTCTAAATTAAATACGTAGAAAGCTGAAAAAAATTCGATTAACAATTGATGAAAAGGAGAAACTGCAATATCATCTCCATAAGTAGTTATGGGAACGATATTTAATTGAGAAATAACTTCGAATTCTTCTTCCGAGAACTGTTTCTCCAAATCTTTCTTTAGGACGTAACGTTTATTTTTTATTAAGTTTTCAAAAAACAATTTTCCCAATCGTATTAAAAGCTTTTCGCCTTCTAAAAACGCTACTCGTTTCAGTAAAAAATTGTAACCGTATTTTGACCAATATTTATGTATCAACATTTCGATCATTCTAATATATAGCACTGTTACAGTCATTTCTTGTTGATCTTCATATTTATATATACTACATAAGATGTTCAGCATTTGCGGACACGTTATTAAATCTTGGATAAAGATAATGTTACTGATATAGTCTTTTAGCTGTTCTCTTTTTGTATCATCATTTGAAAATGCTGTTTCGATATACATTATCTTATCCTTCTTCGAAAGACCAGTTAAAGAAAAATGCCAATCGAATCGTGCTCTAATATTTTTAGCAGCTTTCTCTTTACTTGTAATAATGATGGTCATCGGCGGTGATGGTTCGTTTCTAGAAAATTGCAAGAAATCCAACATTAAATTCCTTTCAAGAATTTCGTCATATCCATCTAAAAGAACCAGATAATTTAATTTCGATTCACTGAAAGCTTGAATCGATTTTTCATCCTTGCTTTCCAAAATTGTCTCTACGATTGCTTCAACGATATTTCTCTTTCCCAATTGTTTTAATGGAATAACAATGACCAAATCGAAGCGTGATAGATAATGAGGATTAGTTTTAGTCGCCCAGTCATATGCTAATCTTCTTATCAGCGATGTTTTACCAAAAAATGACTTTCCAGTAATCAGAATTGATTGTTTTTTACTTGATAAGATGCGCTTGATGCTAAATATGCGTTCTAATAAAAGTAGCTCATTTCTCATAGAATTTTCCACCATTTTGTCCTCGACTACTCTCAAATTAAAGGAATAACTTTTGAATGGAATATCGCATGAATTATCATACCAAAGATTAAAATTTTTGTATGCATTTTTTTCTGTGTGTTTGTCCTTCAGACGATTTATGGATTTTAAAAAATCTTTATCTAAATATGCGTGAAAAGATATAATAAATAAACGATATCATTTTAAATCGGTAAATTTAATAAAACTTACCATTAACTTTTATGAATTTATTCTTCAGTATAGGATATAAAATTATAACAGTTAATGATGATGATAGTAAACAAATAAAAATTTTGATGTAAGAATAAATCCAGGAATATTCTTTATCTATATATA
>AYEL01079586.1:0-12059 GCA_000484575.1 Olivierus martensii | reverse complement strand
AGTCTTTCTTGGTGTTGGGATTTTTTTTTCCGTCAGTGTATAATAAATCTCAATTATAATAAAATAAAATAAATTATAAGATTGTAAAATCAACATATATCTATAAATATTTATAAATAACTTACAAGTTAGACTTTATTTGCTTATTTACTGTTATTGTATTACGTGATTAATTTTATGTAAATGGTTTCAGATATTTGGCCACAGGATCATCTTTCAAGGCATTAGCGTTCAGTTTCCTAGTAGGTTCATCGACTGTAAGAAATATTGAGAAAGAGAGAGAGAGTTTCAGTTATATGGGAAAAACTTCAGCCTTTGCATATGCCTATCCTAACCAAACAGGATCTTCTGCAAATTGCAAATGATTTCTATCGGCTCTGGAATTTCCCTAATTGTCTCGGAGCAATCAATAGGAAACATGTGCGCGTTAGGTGTCCAAATAATACAGGATCTGTGTTTTATAATTACCAACAATTTTTCTCCATCGTTCTACAGGACGTTGCAGATGCTAATTATCGATTCATAACTATCGATGTTGGTGGATATGGAAAACAAAGCGATGGTGGAACTTTCGTGGCATCTAATTTGTATAATCTATTACAGAAACACGATTTTGACATTCCAGCACCAGCTTTCTTACCAGAAACAAATCTGAAAGTTGCATATACAAAATAAGGAGACGAGGCATATCCACTATTTCTTTATCTTCTTAAACCATATGCTAGGGATTAACTAGTTTTTGATAAAGAAAACTTCAACAAGAGTAACTCGAACGAGAAAATCAGTCGAATGTGCAATCTATTACAGAAACACGATTTTGACATTCCAGCACCAGCTTTCTTACCAGAAACAAATGTGAAAGTTGCATATACAAAATAAGGAGAGGAGGCATATCCACTATTTCCTTATCTTCTTAAACCATATGCTAGGGATCAACTAGTTTTTGATAAAGAAAACTTCAACAAGAGTAACTCGAACGAGAAAATCAGTCGAATGTGCTTTTGGGATTTTGTATGCAAAATGGCGCTTGCTCTCAAAGAGTATTGAAACCGATATTTATCTAGTGGACAGCATTATCAAGTGTATAAGTCTTCTGCATAACACAATCATTGATAAGGAAGGTACACAACATCAGTTAATAGATACAGTAATTATTTCTGTCCCAAAAGAAAAAATGAAGCCACTTGGGAGACCCACGAATGAAGCAAAGACTATCAGAGATATGTTTACCACTTATTTTGTTGCTCTCAAAGAGTATTGAAACCGATATTTATCTAGTGGACAGCATTATCAAGTGTATATGTCTTCTGCATAACACAATCATTGATAAGGAAGGTATACAACATCAGTAATTATTTCTGTCCCAAAAGAAAAAATGAAGCCACTTGGGATACCCACGAATGAAGCAAAGACTATCAGAGATATGTTTACAACTTATTTTCTTAATAATCCATTAATTTACAATACGTAGAACATCAAATGGAATTTTGATGGGATATGCTAGTTTATTATGTATTGTTTCGAAATAAAAATGTGTAAAATGTAAAAACCTTTTGTTTTTTGCTAATGTCTGAAGGATGATGATATATTATTTTTTATTTATTAAATTACACAGCATTTCTAGTAATCACTATTAGGTTTAGTTATTAAATATTACTAAAATAGAATAATAATATTTGAAGCTATCCGTTAATTTAATACATAAAATAAAAAAAGATAGTAGACTAAATGCTACTTACCTTCAATTTCCATTCCCAGGCTGATATCTTTCCAACATTTTTCGACATAACATCTATTTGAATGTTCCTTCACTCTTTTGTCCCATATAGCTCTTCTTTCATATACAAAAGCTATCAACTGCTCTGTGTCAATCCCGCTGATGTCGTTGAATTAAATAAATCTATAAAATAATAATTGCTTTTATAAATAATGAAATAAACCAGCTCCGTGTCAACCATGTACATGTCGTCGAATAAAACAAATTTATATAACAATAATTCACGTAAATAATGAAATAAACCATTCTAGAATATGCTTACCAGCGTACTAAAAGCTGGAAAATATTGATTTGAACATTCTTGTTCGCTGGTCTGCGCTGGATGCAAGTACAAAACAAGTACTAACCTACTACCTTTGTGTCCGGGTAAATTCGAAAGTATGGGAATATTTAGTCTCGCTTGTTGTCGCTTATCAGTGCTGGTTCACCAGCGCTAATAAGCGACAGTGCGCTCTACGTGTGCTTACCCCTAGGCTCTATTTCATTGATACGATATGGCCCTTTCTCCCAAAAGTTTGGGCCGGATGGCCGTGTGGTAAAGCTTTGGCTTACCACCCTGGAGGATCCGGGTTCAAATCCGGGTCCCACACCTCCAGTTTTTCAGGAGGGGTCCGGGCCCGGCTCGTTGAACCCCATCCTTCAACCATCCGGTTGACCCATCATGGGTGTTGGCCAGCCTGTGATGGGTTTTATAAGTGGCCGCCGCCAGATACAGAATATCCCATGAGGATATGGCGGCTTAATCTAACTAACCAAACCAAACCAAACCCAAAAGTTTGCCCACCCCTGCTGTATACGATAGTGAATTTATTAATGTACTCTTATAAATTTATTACTATTAATTTATAAATAATATCAATTAACGCTATAACTTTTATTTAGTAGCGGAAAAATAGATTAAAAAATTTTTATATTTAAAAAGATAATTTTTCAAGAAGAAACCGTCGAAAAACATGGAATCTCTTGGTAGAAAAATTAATTAAAACAAAAGATATTTTGTAGTGAAAAGAATAGTCCACTGGTCTTGACAGCATTCTGCAAATTAATTAAGACTATTGTATTTACGATGTATTAAAATAATCGATTCGAATTTTCGTGTAATATTTTAATAATAATACTCGAATATTAATTTAAATTTTAATTTAATCATTGCTAATCTTGAAAGCATAATTTCAATATAATTAAAAATGTGAAAGTTTTATAAATTAATTTATTTAATTAATATTAAAATATATCGGAAATTTAAAAAATCATTTCACTAAATCATGCCATTTAAAACAATAATTAATTTTTGAATTTATAAAATTCACATTGTAATATATAATTTTTTTAAGAATAATATAAATAAAATCGCAAAATATATTTTTCGATAAAAAGGAATTCATTTAAGTACCGTACGTTATAATTTATTAATCTTGCCTTCATATAGAGTTTGATAATTAGCTTAAATTCTCTCAGAATTAATAGGTTTACTCAAGTAAAAACAGATTTAAAACTAGATTTTTAAACTGACTGCAGTAAAAAACGTTTTAAAAGCGGCAACTTTTTTTATATAAAAAAAGAACAACAAAAGTCATTTTTCATTCTTTACATCCAAAACAGTAATTAGGATATAAAAGGAAATTTTAATTGTTTAATGAACTCCATAAGATGATGGCAAATATTCAAACGAATTTTAATTAGAAGCGAAAAAATAATGACATAAAATTAACATTTTCAATTTCACTCATTTTTTTATCTTCTTTACAGAATGATATGAAAACATTCTGTATTTCTATAAAATAGAAATATTCTTTGTTCGCATTATAAATGCCATAAAAGTTTTTTTTTTTATATTGATCTATAAAATAATCACAGTTTATACTGTACTTCGGATATTTAAAATCAATAAATTAATAAATCATTCTTTGGAGACCTTGGAGGGAGCTATTAGGATCCGACTTGTTGTTCCGGATAGTTGAGGCGAATTCCTTACGGATAATTTGGTCATTATAGGACTCGAATTAAAGTCGTGAAACTCTAATGTCAGTTCTGATAGAGTGGTGCCTCGCAATTCGTCATTAATCCGTCGCCAATGTAATACAGTGGTGCCTCGCAATTTGACAGTAATCTGTCACCAAAGCAATGATGTTAATATTCTAATATATATATACAGTGGTGCCTCGCAATTCATCACTAATCCGTCGCCGAACTCGCAATTCGACACTAATCCGTCGCCGAAGTAATGGCGAATTGAGAAATTGTCGACTTGCGGGACAATATTTCCCATATAAGACTATGGAAAATAGATTAATTCATTGTTGGACTCCTCTTGCAATTCGACACTAACCGTCGCCGAAGTAATGTCGAATTGAGAAACTGTCGAATTGCGGGAATATTTCCCATATAAGACTATGTAAAATAGATTAATTCATTATCGGTCACATTCCCACTCCTCTAATTTACGAATGAGGTGAGAGAGATAATATTATTTACTATATTACATGTGTTTTATTATTGTATTACATGTGTTTTATTATTGACTAAATTACAAAAAACACATTTTATACACAACACACAATTTATTAGCCATTGGATGTTGGAATGAAGTCTTCCAGTAGCACCCTAGCACCCATAATCTTTTCTCTCTGTTGCAAAATGTTGTTACAGTTGTCCTAGGAACGCCATACTCGAGTTACATTTTAATTGGTCGACCTTTCTGCACTTTATCTACAATTTTTTTCTTCGTCTCTTTGCTCAATCAAGTGTTCTTCTTTACGGAATTATTCCTCTGGTCAGTTCTCCTTCAACCATCCTTACATTTCACTCGAAAAAATAATAATACAGTAATATACATCACAATATAAATAGAAACCAAAAAATAACTAAAATACGGTCACAATTCAAAACTTTAAACCGGAAATAGTTAAAACTAAAATTGATGTGATTGAAAGTCTTATAAAAATGTGATGTCACTGATAGCTTATTGATCATTAAATAATTACAATTAATTAATTTTTCTTAATTATTAGAATTAGTATAATTAAATTTTAGGATTTTTTTTATTAATCTCTTAAAATTAATAAATAGAAGTGAAAAAAAACATAAAAAGTAATATTATATCACAAATCGTGAAAGCCTCACGGGCCCCTTTTTGGATAGCCCTGTTTTATACAAAAAAGTAAAACGTTCGTTTGTATTAATTAATTCTTTTGAAAAGCCTGTTCATATTAACCGAACTGTATAATATAAAATGTATTTTTATAATAGATAAAATTAGATAATTAGTATTAAACCTCGTTCGAAAAAATAAATTGTCAGACCAAATTTGTAAATTCTCGTTAAAGAGAAAATAAAACGAATTAATATTTTTCTGAACCTAAATAATTTTTCAAAAAAAGATATAATTAATCTGATTATTTTTTTAAACAGGCTTGAGTGGAGATGAATTTCGTTTCTCCTCATCTGGAGATGGTCCTGCTCGTTATAATATCATTCACTTTAAACAAATTAGTCCTGGAAACTACAAATGGATTCAAGTAGGCGAATATAAAGATGGAGAGTTAGAATTAGATCTTTCACAGATCAGATTTAGAGCAGAGAATCCTCAAATGCCTATTTCGGTATGCAGTTTACCGTGCAAGAAAGGACAAGCTAAGAAGTTTTTGGAAGGAGAAAGTTGTTGTTGGCATTGCTTTAACTGTTCCCGCTATCAATTCTTGAGAACAGAAACTCAATGTATGAACTGTCCTCTGGGATTTCTTCCCGATGATAATCAGCTGGCCTGCATTCGAATTCCAGAAATACACATGAAACCAGGATGTACGTGGGCCATAGGAGCAATGTCTTTCTCAGCATTTGGAATATTCTTAACCGGGTTTGTTACAGCCGTTTTTTTAAAATATAATAATACTCCTATCGTGAGAGCGTCTGGGAGAGAACTTAGTTACGTACTGCTTTTGGGAATTTTCATGTGCTATTTCATGACTTTTATTTTGGTTCAGAAACCAACAGATGTTATCTGCGGAGCACAAAAAACGGGCATTGGTTTATGTTTTGCAATCGTTTATAGTGCTATTCTGACTAAAACAAATCGAATATCACGTATTTTCGACGCTGGGAAGAAAACAGTCACTAAACCGGCATTTATTTCTCCTCAATCTCAACTAATAATTTGTGGAGCATTGATTAGCGTTCAAATTTCAATAACAGCAGTTTGGTTGGTATTCACTCCACCTCGTGCGATTCATTCGTATCCTTCTCGGGAAGAAAATCAATTAGTATGTGCAGCTTCTATGAATGCCACTTATATGGTTGCCTTTGTCTATCCGATATTTTTGATCATCATTTGCACTATTTATGCTATTCTTACTCGAAAAATTCCAGAAGCTTTTAATGAATCTAAATACATAGGACTAACCATGTACACAACCTGTATCATATGGTTGGCATTTGTGCCTATATATTTTACCACCTCTTCCAATGTAGAAGTGAATATCACGTCCATGTGTCTAGCCATAAGTTTGAGTGCAACAGTAACATTAGTGTGTTTGTTTACACCGAAATTATATATCATCATTTTCCATCCCGAAAAGAATGTTCGACAAAATATGATGAAGCAGCAGAAACAAAAGTTATGCTGGAGTTCTCCTGTAAAGACTGATGCTTCTTCTCAGTTTGATGGTAAAATCATTTAAACCATATTCTAAATTTATTTTTTTAATGATTTTTCAATTAATTCAGTAAACAAGAAAACAAAATATGTCTAAATTAATAAAAACTTAAATTATTAATAATAACTTAGTGATAAATAAATATGATTTACTTTTTATTTTTCAGATGTAAATAATTGATATAATTTAAATAGTCTTTAGCTTTCATAATATGAATTTATTTAATAGTCTATATAAATAACTTTCTGATCATTATTTATTTTCTTCCTCATTATCAGTTTTAATTGATAGAAAAAAATGAAAACGAGTATTATATTCACCACATTCTCCAACATTATTGCTGTAATTTTCAGGCATCATTATTGAATCAAATCAAAGACATCTAGTATGCAAAAAATGATCAAATATAATACTAAAAATTAGGATGTTTGTTACAATTTACATATGGCTACTTTGATTAGCATTATACAGGTAGTTTTATTTCCTTAAATCTTGAATTAATTAACTGCAGCTAAATTGTAACAATATCCTAATTTCTTAATACTGTACTTGGCTTTGTGTTTTAGATATTAGATGTTTTTGTTGGATATCATTTATTTTTAGATGAATTCGGTTTTTCTTAAAGAGATAATCTAACAACAATAAGTTAATATATCATTAAATATCCTTTTTATTTTTAACGTGACCGAATCGAAACTTTTAGGAAACATTTGGTCGAAATTGGCTAATCGATGTGATCTGTAGTAGGAATCTCGATGTTCAAGAAGGGATCCTCTACTGCCTTCATTTTGGTCCTACTTTGCTACATTTTTCAGAAAGTGTTAAATAAGATAAGAAACATTTATATGTGAAATATGTTTGAAATTGGCTGACAATCAGAATAATGCAATCTATAGAGATATATAGAAGAGAATCAGCCTCTTCTATAGCTGTTAATTTTAAGCCAATTTGACCAAAATTTTCAGATTGTAATTGACCTAAGATATTCCTACATTGCAAATTTGGTCAAAAGCAATTAAACAATGATATATTTGGAAATATTTATTGAAACAGATCTCCCATACCCTTTATTTTCGATATCTGCGGAGGAGCAGAATGAGATATGATATAAAACATTTTTTTGTCCCATTTATAAATTTTTATTTGCTCTAGCAGTTTTATTAATTGGATTTGAAACTTCAAATTTGACAATCAGTATAATATTGAATACTTTGCTGAATAAAATTGTCCCATTAATAATAATGAACTTAAAATAAAAGTTTCAGCAAGTTGAATTTGGATCGTAACGTTGACAATCAGTATAATATTGAATACTTTGCTGAATAAAATTGTCCCATTAATAATAATTAACTTAAAATAAAAGTTACAGCGAGTTGAATTTGGATCGTAATAACTCCTGTAATATGAGTCAGTCAGTGTCTACTGTATTTGGTTTAGAGGCTTTGTGTCCTTTTGATTAATATACTGTATAATTATTGATTTGGTTATGATCGAAAACTAGTAAGGGAAACATGTTTATTTATTATAATGAGAGTGGCTAAAAATATTTCTAATTTGTTTATCTAAAATTTTTTCGATTATCTGGCTGTTGGAATCCCTGTATAGCAATTATTTTTATAAATCCCATGAATAAATACAACTCCAGAAATTAAGTTTAGATGCTTAACTGTTGGGGAATTTAATAGCTTGTAATAAATAAAATATAAATAAAGTTCTTATTGATGAAATATGTAACAGTTAAAAAAACCCAAATATTCAAATGGATACAAAACCATCAAAAATATTAAATTTTTGAAATTATTTTGCCATATTATGATAGGCAAATACTGTTTATCATTAACCAGATTTGGCCTATCATACATATACATTGCAAAACAATGAAATCTGAATATTCTGTTATGGCTAAGATATTTTGCAGAAAATTTGACAATGAGAAAGAAAAATAAAATACTTTCATAAGACTTTTTTATATTTTCAAAATTTTATCAAACGTTATATTCTTTCGAATGAACATTATAATTATATATACCTAGGCCCTATATGAAAATAATTTCACTGTGAAAATATAAGAATTTCCGCTTCTTAAATTTTCAAATAGATATTATCTTTCAAATTTTAAATTGCATAAAAATCTTAAAATTCATAAGCATAGTGGGATCATTAAGAAAGTATAAAATCACATGACCAGATTGTGATTTTGGTTTGAATTTTATTTCTACTTCATACTTAGTATTGACTGTCAATAGTTAGTATGAAGCAAACCTTATTTAATTTAAAAAAAATAATATATATTAATTTGTTCATTTATTGTAAAAAATAGTATGCATCTATACAAAATAAATATAAGTGAAACATATAATAAACGATTTTGGAAAATTTGAAATCATTGGTTAAAATTATCCTAAAAAGTTGATTGCGACTCTGGAATATTTTAGATTTTCTTATATGGTTCACAGTGATATGAAGTTTGGCCATCGGTAGTATAAAATTTGAATTCTTTGAGATGTTTGGTTCTTCAGTTTTTCTGAAAAAAAGACAATCAATAGACAATAACATCGGATTAAAAAAATTTATTAAAATATACAATAAAATAACTAAATAAAAAATAAGCTAATTATGAATTAACAAAAATTATATTAATAAAATTTTCTTATTTCTAACACAGATTCATTTAGAAAGAAGCTTTGTAATTTGTTCATTTATTGTAAAAAATAGTATGCATCTATACAAAATAAATATAAGTGAAGCATATAATACACGATTTTTGAAACTTTGAAATCATTGGTTAAAATTATCCTAAAAATTGATTGCGACTCTGGAATATTTTAGATTTTCTTATATGGTTCACAGTGATATGAAGTTTGGCCATCGGTAGTATAAAATTTGAATTCTTTGAGATGTTTGGTTCTTCAGTTTTTCTGAAAAAAAGACAATCAATAGACAATAACATCGGATTAAAAAAATTTATTAAAATATACAATAAAATAACTAAATAAAAAATAAGCTAATTATGAATTAACAAAAATTATATTAATAAAATTTTCTTATTTCTAACACAGATTCATTTAGAACTGGTCCTACTTTGGTAGTACTTTTTATATAACAAAACAGTTTTTATAAATAATCCGAAAAGAGAGAAAATTTTTTTCATTCTTTTGTTCGTTTTTTTTAAATGAAACATATTTTCTATTTTCTATTTCCGAATTCCTTTCTCTCACACTTTTCGATACTCCTTTATCTTTCATTTGCTCCGACTGTAGCACCTGTCTTTCTACGTACTTTTATTTATTCTCGTTTCGCGAAGAATTTCGAATTTTTCGATCAGTATTATATGAGTCTCAAATTCTTCCTCTTCACCTTTTACAATTACTGCATAAATTTTTTCAATATTAATTTATAGGTATCATTTTCATCCATCATTTAATCTTCTAATTTTTATTATTAGATAGGGGCAGACAAGAAAACTTTGTAAACTCTTTCTTTCCTTAAAACATTAATTCAACTAAAATTGATAGTTTTCGAAAGAAGAATTTTAAGAGGAGCGGTACCTTGAATTATAATAAATTACATTTTTTTTTATATATTTTCCAATCAGTGTTTATAGGTGTGCCGCAAGATATTGATGATTATAAATTATATGGTAAAAAATTTAATAGCATTTTTTTAATAATAATTCAAAAATTTACAGCCGTTTCAGACATAAAACCCAATATAAAAAAGTTATTTTATTAGAAGCAAGCTAAAGTTTCTCATTAAAAAATTTGAAAAGATTTTATTTGCAAGTTTCATACAAATTAATCTGTAATGGTACGTATTTTATTTTTCATATCATAATTATAAAAAAACTTTAATGAATTTTTTCTTCATTAAAGTTTTTTTGGACAAATAAATTTGTCTAAAAAATTTTAAAGAATTTGACGCCAAACAACTTGTCAAAAATTTGACGCCAGTCAAATAATTATTTGAATATTATTATTGTAACGTTTAGAATTTGTAAATTGTTTAGAGGAGAGAAAGGAAATGGGACACCTAAAAAGTAAAACAATCGATAAAGATATTGTACTACTCGGAGAACCTTATCTCCACAACATAAAGAATAAAAAACGATAGAAAATATATGATCAAATAAAGAGTTGCGTTACATGCAGGTGTCGCAAAGGACAAATAAAACATAAGACATCATCTTTCCCCGGGAAAAAGATGAAAGAAAAGGTCAAAAAGTTTCATATGAGACCGAGAACAAGTCAGTCAGTGTTAAGATTTCTTACTATGCGGTTCTGGTCAGTCATCAATCGTGCCGAGCCAAGGTGCTAACCATCAAAAAAAGGAATTGTGTGCCTAATAGACTAAAGACTGTGTTTGCTGGACTAAAGACTGAAAAAAAAGAATCATCGCTCCGATTTTCCCGGGCATTATTGTTATAAAACACAGGTATTTATCCTCCAAAAGGCCTTGTGCCGTCTCTCTCCCTCAATAAAGATCTTTGGTTGATTAAATCGTTGTATTTCTCAAACACTATCAGAGGACTTCGTTCACCCGTTCGGACTTACACGCGATTGACACCTACAACCGCGATAGACCAAAATGCCTGTACAGTTCGTCCCGGCGGATCCACATATTATATTACATGAAAAATTTTGTTTTATTTATTAACAATATCATTTACTTTTGTTACTTTTTAATTATTAATTAAGATATTAAATCAATTATTAAGGAAGAATGTAGATTCAAAATTTCATAAATGTCATCAAGAAAATATCATTGAACTTTTTTTGATTAAACTGGTTGTATTTACATTATATATTTCATATTTAAAAATAAATATATTCGTAATAATTTCTGATATCTGTGTAAATATTAGGGAAACTGATCCAAAGATGATCCTCTCAAGCAAAAACCCGAAAAAAATTCAAAATAAATTGTTAATTTTAATTTTTAATTTTTTATATATTTTAGAAGACTAGTCTTCCCACTATAAAATAACTTACAAGGAGAGTTCACAGTATACGTCAGCTGTAATTGTTGACCCACGGTCCATGAAATCAATCAAAAGGACGCCCTTTTCATCCCAAAAAACAGTAGCCATCATTTTTCGATTCGAGAACGGAGATTGCTCAAACTATGGATCGTGGGTCAACAATTACAGCTGACGTATACTGTGAAACGCTAACCAAACTGACAAGGAGAGAGCACGAGGGCCAGAAAACGAAATGAAACGGAAATTTATTTCTGTAAGAGTTCTTGACTAGTACTAAAACACAGTAAAAGGCTGGAGGCCAATGGCTAGCCGTTATGGAGAAAAATGACCTCGACGAAAGACGCGACGAAAGTATACTCTAGGGTCCTAGTCTCGAGTTTATCGTGTTAAAACGCATTCGTGTTGGTGTCATGTGATACTGCTAACTCCCTATCAATTCTGTCTAAAGATGGGAGTTGGTGTCAGGTGATACTGTTAGAGGCCAATGGCTAGCCATTATGGAGAAAAATGACCTCGAAGAAGGACGTGACGAAAGTATACCAGTTCGTAATACTAAATAACAACGAGTTGGCATGGCAGCGTGGTTAAGCGGCAAACTGCCATGCGGTCAACCCGAGTTCTATTCCCACTAGTTACATTTTTTTTTTTTTTT
>AYEL01079585.1:0-40440 GCA_000484575.1 Olivierus martensii | reverse complement strand
TGCCATTTTGCTTGAATGATGGTTGCAATATTATATCTGTGCTAACTCATACCAACAGCTAACAGTAAAAAACAATTCTGTGCGTTTATAAACTGCTTTAATATGATCTGCAATAGGGTTCTCACAGTCAACCTTCTTTTACTCGTACTCTAATGTAATAAGCGGGTTCTTATTTCTTGCTAACATTTCAATTTTACTTGTTAATTATGATTATCACATAGGGGTGTGATAAAATTAACTGTTTTATGGTCTGGTTATTTCCTTTAAATTTTATTTTCGTGCATGCATCAGTGATGAAATATATTTAATTAATGCTGTTTTTAACCTTTTCAATTCATATTTCTGCTAATATGAATAAACAAAAAATAAATGTAACTAACGGGAATAGAAAGCGGACCGACCGCATGGCAGTTTGCCGCTTAACCACACTGCCATGCCAACTTGTCTATAATTAGTATAACATAGAACTCGGGCTGACCATGGCAGTTTGCTGCTTAACCGCGCTGCCACGCCAACTCGTAGTTAATTAGTATAACGAACTGGTATGTCCGTTACATCTTTCTTCGAGATCGTTTTTATCCATAATGGCTAGCCATTGGCCTCTAGCCTTTTAACTGTCTTTTAGTACTAGTCAACAACTCTTACAGAAATAAATTTCGTTTCATTCCGTTTTCCGGCCCTCACGCCCTCTTCTTGTGAGACGTGCAATCCAAAATCGACGCCACGGGAAACTGTCGTCTGGCATAATCCTCCTTCACGACAACGCACGCCCTCACACCACTGCTAAAACCAAGGAGAAGATTCAAGATTTTTGTTGGGAACTTTTTGATCACCCTCCATACAGTCCCAACCTTGCACCAAGCGACTATTTCCTCTTCTTACCTTTGAAAAAGTGGCTGGGTGGACAAAGATTTCAAAATGACGATGAACTCAAGACTGGCATTACCAACTGGTTCAATTCCCAGGCGGCAGACTTCTATGCAGAGGGGTTAAAGAAGCTGGTGCAGCATTACAGAATGTGTATAGATGTGAACGGCGATTATGTGGAAAAGTAATGTAGATATGTAGTAAAATATTACTGTCAATTAAAACCTTTTCTCATGAGCTTATTATTTTTTATGACCAAACAGACGTTAGTTTTGGAATACACCTCGTATATAAAATATACATATACCATATATAATCGAATAAAAGCCAATCCGTGTATAAGCCGATCCCCGACTTCACCTGTGAGAACCCTACTGTACATCATATTAAAGCAGTTTATAAACGCACAGCATTGTGTTTCACTATTAACTATTGGTACGAGTTAGCACAGATATAATATTGCAACCATCATTCAAGCAAAATGGCAGACAAACAGAAAAATATATTTAATTAATGCAGTTTTTAACCTTTTCAATTCATATTTCTGCTAAAACGAATAAACAAAAAAAAAAAAAAAAATTTAAGTAGCGGGAATGGAACTCGGGCCGACCGTATGGCAGTTTGCCGCTTAACCAGGCTGCCACGCCAATTCATCGTTAATTAGTATAAGGAACTGGTATACTTTCGTCGCGTCTTTCTTCGAGGTCATTTTTTTCTATAATGGCTAGCCATTGGCGTCTAGCCTTTTACTGTGTTTTAGTACTAGTCAAGAACTCTTACAGAAATAAATTTCGTGTCATTCCGTTTTCCGGCCATCGCGCTCTCTCCTTGTTAAACAATTCGAGGATTATTCAATCAAAATAAGAGAAAAAATAAAAATTCGAGCCCTATGTCCAAGGCTTATTTTGTACACTCATCTGTCCAAAATGATTCTATGAAGATCATTTTGCTGCAGATAAATAATGCAATTATTTATTAATTTTAAATAAAACAGTAGATAAAAACACAGCAAAAACAAGTTTTATTATATCTACGTAAGATGTTATTCCATGTTTTTGGAAGTAAAAGAAACATCAGTTAACTAAAATTCTGATACCTTAGGTCGCAGACATTGATTTTCATTTAGTTGAAATGTGACATCCCAAAATACACTGACCTAACATAACTAGGACATAATCGCCATCTTCTTTGTAATAGTACAAGCTTTACTGGTTTTTCAACAGGTGACGGTATAACTTAAGGAAATACAATGGGGAATCGTTTCACTCTGACGGATCATTTTGAGCCAGTTTCCTCTACTTAGATATCAGAAATTACTTGAAAAAATAAACTAATTATAAATTTTTTATAAACATTATAGTAGAAAAGCACTTCACTAAGATAGACATTGTAATGAAATCGTAAATAACATAATTGTAAAGCAAATTTTTCATTAATATATTGATATTATAATGAATTGATGATTCTTGAGTTAATTAAGAAAATACTTAATTAGTAGAAGTTGATGAACAAAACTTAATGACACTCTCTAATGACTAGCTTTCATATTCAGTTGAAAACTTCTATAAAAGGGATATTCATATCTCATCGGCATATGCTCTTTGTTTTGATGAATTTAATTATTCATGTAATTCATAGTGAGAATAATAGCATTTAAATGCGTTGAAAGTTCTTTTAGTGTTAAATAATAACCTATGTATTTTAGATATTTATCATTTTTTTAAATTGAAATTTTAATCTAGATTCTTAGGAAATAAGCATTTATACTATATGTTATTTAATAAACATTAAATAATAAACACCTATATGTTTATAACATCGTAAATCGGAGCTTCAGAAATAGAAACAAATGTTTCGTTTTTGATATATTTGGGCACATAGTGACCAAGGGCTAACTAGTAGAGAAAAAATGTGATATTTGGTTTTATAGCAAGCAATATTTAACACAATCTTTTTATTTGTATTAAATAAAAAGTACAAATTATACATAAATCAATCTGTGTATAATATTGCAATAAAATCAAATATTTGATTTTATAGAAATATTTTACACAAATTAAAATTCTTGTCTTATAAGAATTTTTTGTCTTGTAAGACAAGAATTTAAATTTTTAAATACAGCTATCCCTCCTATAACACGATTTGAAAATTGCGAAAACATACAACACGGTACTTCTAAACACATTTAGAATATTACATTTGCTCTTCAACAACATGAAAAATTTTCATTAATTTTTAAATCCACACTGAATACACAATACACACATAAAATGCAATCATTGGGAATTATTTTACTAAAATTAGTCATAAATGCAATTTCGCTAGTTTGCTATGAGAGGGACAGTATTCAGTCTATTTCCGATTTCGATTTGAAATTGAGGTAATTGGCGACCATTAAATATTTTTTGTTCCAAACGTTCAGTCCTTGAATAAAAAATAACTTTATATTTTTCAATAGATGAATGGAAAATAGGAGAAAAACTTTTTTATTCATAAATATTTTGGGGTAAGGACCGATTGTTTTCTAGCGGGTTGTAGCGGGTTTAATTACAAATTTTGTAAAGAGAACAGAAGATATGCAAACTTTAAATGTATAAAAAAGTTCAGAAAGTGAGGTTGATATTGTTAAAAAACGTTCTCCTTTTAACGAGACAGTGGTAAGGAAGATATAATTATTAAATGAATATTATGTAAACTGTATTGTTTTTTTAGTGTCTTATGTATATATATATTTTTTTCTTTCTTTATGTTTCGTGTTATTAATATCCTTAATAAAAATTAAGTTTCTTAGGTGCAATTAAAGAAAAATATTTGTTTTTAATTGGTTTTGGAAGGGAAGAACGTTTTTTTTTTTAACAATATCAACTTCACTTTCTGAACTTTTTTATGCAATTAAAGTTTGCATATCTTCTGTTCTCTTTACAAAATTTGTAATCTAACCCGCTACAACCCGCTAGAAAACAATCGGTCCTTACCCCAAAATATTTATGAATAAAAAAGTTTTTCTCCTATTTTCCATTAATCTATTGAAAAATATGAAGTTATTTTTATTCAAGGACTGAACGTTTGGAACAAAATATATTCAATGGTCGCCAATTAACTCAATTTCAAATCAAAATCGAAAATAGACTGCATATCGTCCCTCTCATAGCAAACTAGCGAAATTGCATTTATGACTAATTTTAGTAAAGTAATTCCCAATGATTGTATTTCCCAATGATTTTCTTCTTTTTATATTGCTCTAAATCTCGTTTCACACTACAAAGTGTATTTTAGGAATATATCTACAGTGTTATAGGAGGGATAACTGCATAATTTGTTTTATTAAATTAATCAAAATGGATAATATAATAAAAGATATTATATATATATCTTTCCTGTTATTTAAGCAATACTTTAATCATAACTGTAATCATTACATCTAGTTTATTACCATTTATGTCTGGGATAAATGGGCACAATTGCCCATTTGCCATTGCTATTTTTAAATGTAATAATGTAATAATTTTTAAATGTAATTATATTTAAAACTTTTATTTCAAATTCTTGTCTTATGATAGCCATCTAGGGTATTTTATAATCAGATATATATATTTTAGTTTGATTGGATGATATTATGCTGTGAAATAAATCAAACTGATGACAATCGTTATAAATAACTCGAATATTTATTAAAGAAAATTTTATTAATGATAAAATTAAAATAGAAAATACAATAAATAATTTGAAATCAGTAGCATCTGTGGTTGCTGATGTTATCAATAGATTATTGTGTACATATGGATACGTTCAAATACATTCAAATACCTCGCACTATTTTGAGTTTATATCTGCTCTATTAGTAAATGGATATTTTACAAATTCTACTATTTTGACGGGAAATTTTTTTTCTTAGTAATTTCGTGTTTTACTGAATTTTGTTATGCAATCATATTTTGACAATTCAATATTCAAAACAGCAATTGAATATTGCTGTTTTATACTAATGCTTTTAAAATTTTGTTTTATAGCAAAATGCTAGAAGCATTGGTATTAATAAATACTATAATACATCAGTTGTGTGACGTTTAGAATAAACTGGAGTTAACCTTAACACGAAAATTGCAATATTTCAAATTTCACGATGATGTAATTCACTTCAATAATATAGAAAATCTGATGAAAAATTAAAAGATCTAAAAAGAAAAAATATTTTAAATTGCAAGTGTTTTTTCATAAAAAAATCAAAATTTTCTACAAACTATAAGTAAAATATTTTGATAAATTTTTTCAATCCAATCTCATATTACTATTACACTAAAATAAGTCAAACATAATGACTTTTCAACATGCAATTATTTTTAATGATGCACAAATTTATGGTCTTGAAATAATAGAATTTTTCATTTATAATGATGTTATTGAGATAATTGTAACAACACCTCTGGGAGACATTATAACATGTTACAACTGATCTTTATATAAAAATAAAAAGTTCTTATTTATATTACTATAAATAATATGAGGAAACATTAAAAGTTGTTAATAAGGAATGTAAGACTAAAGTAAAGGTAAAAAATAGATTAAAATAAATAGAAAACTCATACTGTTACTAAAAAGTTTATATTCGAAATTGCAGATATTTTTCTTAATACAGAATATTGACTTGAATTAGTATCACTCACACTGCAAATTCAATAATTTTTTATACATTATGTTTTATATCGCTGATTACTTATTGAGAAAATGTCATTTTCTTCACTTTATACTTTTTTACAGCTTCTTTTCGCATATAATAATTATTTTAATAAAAGCCTATGGTGAAAATTTTTTTCTAGTGCTAAATCAGAATGGGGAATCATAAGCTATCATTCAATCTAATATATTTTAGATTGGATTTAATGACTTCACTTTTTTTAGTGCCTATCGGATTTGTCATACCTTTCATCAGTCTAAACGAAAAATAAATGATTTTATGATAAATATCGATATCATTTTACGAAATTTCAAAATTTAAGATAATTTATTAATTCAAATAAAGAATGTTATAAAATAAAAGATTAAAAATCTACATTGTGCATATCATAGAAGAAGATACTGCATTAAAAAGATACTGCATAGAATAGATACTGCTGATAGAAGATACTGCATTAAAAACTGACGATATCTTTGTGGATATGGATTAATATTTTTTAATCGTATACTGTATTACATTCATATCATCTAAGACATTTCATAATAAATTTTTATTGAAATATATTATCATATAAAGGTTATTTTCTTAGACAATATTATTTACCTTTTATGTTATTTATATAGAATATATCCAGAAATATTTTAGAATTAATACTAAAATTATTATTTAAGTTGCATTATTTCTATAATTAATTTTGTCATTGCTGCATAAAATAATAACTCTCTATATATATATATATAAATTAAGATACATAATGGAACAAAATATAAATAAAATATTCAGTGATGTAGTGGAAAAAAGTACCGGAACGTCATTCCTGTACTTTTTTCCACGACCGGAACGCGTACCGGTACAATTTGTTAGAATACAATACTTATAATATCTTTGAGCTTATTACAATTTATTATATGCAATTATTCAATTAACTATTAATTTCATAACTTGAAATTAAAGATAAAACGTCAAAAATATCTTATTTTTAATGAAAGTCTTAAATCGACAATACAATGTATACAGAGAAAATACATCAGAATGCCAGAGCGGTTTTATATGTATGAATTTAGTAATAAATGACACAAGATCTCGATTATTAATTAGTCATGTTTCCAATTTAATGTTCATAAATCTACATGGGATTTTCTTAGAAGAATGGAAACGTGAAGCATACCTCAAAAAATGATTAAGAAATCATTATTCAGCTATTGATCACCAAACAAGAATTGCCAAAACCAAAGAAAAAATAATCTGATTCAGTTTGGAATTTTATGTAAATATTTATTTAAACAATATCAAAAGTACGTATGTAGTTCTATACTTATACAGGATAAAGAAAAATTTCGTCGTAAAGTTTTGCGTACTGATAGTGGGCATCGAAATAAGTCGAAAATATCAATGGACATATGGTCAAAATGGTACAGTCTTCGAGTTAGGACCTTTAAAGTCAGCCAATCACAATCGAACATGCGAAGAGCTAATTCCAATCGAGAGCTACACAACACGTGGCAATGGCGCTTCGCATGCTCGATTGTGATCGGCTAGCTTTAAAAGACCCTAACTCGAAAAAGATGCTGTTTACACCATATGTTCATTGATATTTTCCACTTATTTCGATGCTTCCTATCAGTACATGAAACTCTATGACGAAATTTTTCTTCACCCTGTTTAGTAAAGAAATGGTGAAAATATTTTGTAGAATTTTTTTCTTTTTAAATCTATTAATCTATCCCATCACCCCGCTATCCGCGAGGTATAGAGAGAGGTATCTTCAAGCTGTTCTATAAATGTCTGAATTTCATCAAAGTGCGATACTTCAGAAAATTCTTATATTTCCAATATATTTTTTTACTCAAATATGAATCCTAGGTAAGATTCTTGATTGATTGTCAAGTTTTGCGTCGCGTCGTTTCGGGCAGCACGGTGTCATCTATCTGATTACGGTATATAGACGCAGGTTGGAGTCGGCAGCGCAACGCACTTGATTACATTGGGGTAAGATAAAATTTTACCTGGTATTGTATTAAATGAATTGTTGCAAAATTTTCTTCCTGTCTTCAGGAGACATTCAATAAGTTATGGCTTTGCTTATTACTGCAATTTCTCTAGCCAAAAAAAGGTTGGTTTTTTTTGATCCGTGTATAAGCCGACCCCCCACTTCAGAAAGTTTTTTTGGGAAAAACCTCAGCTTATACACGAGTATATACGGTATATAGAATATACATATATAGAAACAAATGAATGTACTAGATAGCCAAATTATTTTCAAAATTAATATCATTCTTTATGACGAAAACAAAGATCTAGATTCTAAACTGATTTTCAAATATCACATTCAGTATAGCAAAGGCAAGATCCATTCTCACATATGAATTAATTTATAGATATTTCAAACACATTCCATCACAGAAAATAAAGAGACAGAATATCACAGAAATATATAAATATAAATATAAATATCATTGCTGACTTCATTTATAAAATTTTGTTCTCTTCTTGACTGGATGAAATCACTCATAGTTTGATAACCTGTCTCTATTAAAAAGTTTTTATCAATATTGACATATTCTTCAGCATTTTCTAACATAATATCTTCAAGCTGTTCTATAAATGTCTGAATTTCATCAAAGTGCGATACTTCAGAAAATTCTTATATTTCCTGTTCAGGTTGACCAATGGTTTCAAATTCAAAACCACTTTTTCCTTTATAAAACAGAAAAAAAATTATTATTTTTCCAACTTATACAGGTTGTTCTTTATTCAGTGAAATTTTAAAACTATTTCCGTTTCCACGTTAGACAGTTTCCATGTTGTACAGATATTTTCTTTGATATTTCTATAAAAGTTGTTTGGGAATAAAAATATTTTCTGTTGCTCAGGTTTCTGGCTTGTATAGTATCCAGCTTAGACAGGTTATACTGTATATTTTATTATGTATTTGTTTATATGTAAATTTATATAAGTATTATTGCTTTGTAAAATTAAAAGATAAATAATAATCAAATAGTTTTCTAGTTTTTTAATCTAAGTCAAGTAATAGCAATCGAGATTAGTAGAATGTTATAATACAGTTTGGAATATTAAAAGAGCATTTGTTTTGTTTACATGTGAATAAGGATGATGATAAATTTTTAAGAATTAGATTGAAGAATTCAAAAATAAAAATGCAATTTGTAATGAATAAAAACAAAATTGTAAAAAATTTTACTTAATTTTTTTAGTTTTTACCCTGAAAAAAAAATATATATATACACCAGGAATCCATGTTGATTAAGCACGATAGGAAAATCAATGTAATTTTAGATTATGTCAGTCTCTTCCTCTCTAGGTGTGTTAATTTAAATAAAAATGATTGTTTTTTGAAGTTTATAATATGACAAAAATGGATGAAACCATTTTTAAGTCTGTTGAACAGATTGTGAAAAAAATAGCATAATTTTAGTTGGTTGAGTGTAATTTGAGGCTGCATGCTATACTTATGAGAGATCACATTTTTTTCCAGATTTCAGAGTTTTCAAGAGTGAACTGGCTCAGCCTGTTGAAACCTATCCTTCAAGCCTTCAGAAGATCTCATTAGTGGTGATCATAAGCCCATGATAAGTTTGGAATGGTCCTGTGCAAAATTTGGCAACTTAGTTGAATTAATCAACTAATAAATTAAAACATTTGTTTATAGTTTTGATGCTGAATAATAATGCAAAAAATTTCTATAATAGATTAATATATTGTTTACTATTAAAAGGCATTTATTAGAACATTTTGTTATTTTTATTATGTTGAATATTTTACTTTTGATTTAAAATATGAAATGCTACTTCATTAGTTCATTTAAATAGATTCATTGAATACATAAATTTCTTTCATAATTTTTGTTCTGATCACTTATTTACTGGAATTAATAAATAGTTTTTCTTTTAAAATTTTTAGTAATTTAAAAAATAAAACTATTTATAAGAGTTTTAAAACATTTTAAATTGTCTGTTTAGAAGTGCATCAGAAACCATTTCAAAATGTGTTTATCTCAATATTATGTGTTGTCATTTAACTTTCCATATTTTATAATTAATTAGTGATTGATTAATTCAAATATTCTGCCAGATCTTACATGGGATATGTCCATTTTGTTTTTCAGGACAGAATCTGGCTGAACCAGCTGAAACCCAACCTTCAAGTCAGGGCTTGAAAGATGGCTTTCAGCTGGTTGAGGCCAAATCTATCCTGAAAAATCTAAAGATAGAATAAAACACTATTCTTCAGATGGAATTGAATTTTAATGCTGTTTTCTTATGACCAGTTCAGAAAATAGACTAAAAATGGCTTCATCTGTTTTGTCACATCATAAATTTGAGAGAACAATCATTTTTATTCAGCAGGAAATTAGGATAATCTAAAATTACATTAATTTTCCTATTGTTCATAACCAAAATGGATACTTATTATGTGAATAATTATAGTAATGAATAATAACACATACCATAAAATATAAACATACCTTGAAAAAACAAACTTAAAATATCAAGCTCAAAACAGATAGAAAAATGAACTTCTAGTTTAATGACTTTTTAAGCATTTTTCTATCTATTTTGAGCTTGATATTTTAAATTTGAATAACAACTTTCCAGTGTAGCCTTCTATTGATGACTTCCAGCAAAAAAAAATTTAAATAAATACTGTAAGAATACTGATATTTTTTTTTCAGTTATTTCTTTTTATTTCCTAACTTAGAAGGGGAGTTCCAACCATTGCCACCTCTGATTTTGCTGATTTTTACATGTGTTGTAGTATTGCGCTCTCACAAACCCTTGGTAAAGTAATACAACTCTCAAGCATTTCCAAAAAAAGGGCCTAAAGTTTTCTATGTTATTTATATACTGATTAATATTGGAATTTGATCAAGTGCTGTGAAAGCACAATGCGTTCAGCTTCCGATTATTGATTGGAATGGTGCAGGTTTGAATTCCATCTGTTTTTAAATTTTTTTTATCAAAACTGAAATGGATTATTGTACGATGTATTTTTATTAATGAAAAATTACTATTTTGTAATTGTTTAATTTTTTTTGTTATGCTCTTTAAACATTTCTATTATAACTATTAAATACAGGTACACATAAAAGTGTTAAATACAGGTTACCTATAAAAGGAATGTAATTAACTTAACAAATAAACTTTTTTTTACACAAAATATTTATTTTAAATAAACAAATACAGATTCATCATTGAGATCCTCCTCGTTTTCTATGGCCACTGTTTATCTATTTGAGTGATACTCATCACAAAAGCATCCAAACAGAATATTGTTTACAATATGCATATTTTTTGAACCTTACATTTCTACAAGCATACAGTGTTTTCATTATTGAGGTAGGGGAACATATTTTATTGACATTTTAAAAATAAAGATCCCTCTTCAATCAACTTTGACACAAACCATGCATATAGAATCATTGGTTTAAATATAGATGCATATAACTGATGTAACATTTCTAAAAAATATTGATATTTGACACTATTCAATACTTTATGAAGAATCAATACTATCAGATTTTTATCTGAAAAATATCAGTAACTACAGCATTGCTATCAAAAATTTCAATGATTAATTTTAAAGAAATAAAAATAATTGTCCAAAGTATTAATAATTTATTACACACAAAAATAATGATGAAATTTTAAAATCATAATTATTAAAAAAAAAGAATATTTTATAAAATTTATGATCAAAATTTCCCAGATTTTATTATTTTTTCCAATTTATTAAAAAGTATTTCTATAAAATAATTGTTGATTCACTAATAATTGAATATTTAGAAATACTATTGGAATTGTTGCTATATGATTATCATCTAAAATTCAAAAACAACTTGCTTAATCATATAATAAAACAGTCCTTTACAGCCCTTTAGCAAGTATAAGATTTTTATTCTGGCATAACGTTTTCGAACCTTAAGCGGTTCCTCTTCAGTGCCTCTCACTTACAAAATAGAACACTAACACATAACTGAGTTAGTGTTCTATTTTGTAAGTGAGAGGCACTGAAGAGGAACCGCTTAAGGTTCGAAAACGTTATGCCAGAATAAAAATCTTATACATGCTAAAGGGCTGTAAAGGACTGTTTTATTATATGATTATCATCATCATCATCATAAAACATAACTATAATAATAAAAAACCTGATTTTAAATCACAATTACAATTCTTTCAAAAAGTCTCCCAAGTAATTAAAATCTTATTTTAGTGAATCTCCTGCAACAAATTTTTAAAAATTAAACGATTGAAATATAAAATTAAAATATAATATGAAAATATTATAAGAATGTGCAATCAAGTTTTCCAACATTAACAGCCACCAATAATAATTTAATTTATCTGATTCTGTTGGTACTTTGGCAATAAAAAGTATTGAAACTCAGTAAATATTGAAATTGAGTACAAAAATATTGAAGTTATCTATCCATTATCTCATTAGCCCACTCAGTATCTATCCCCTTGTTAGGTCAATAGAACTTTGATATCAGAACTCCACATTTTTTTTCTTCAAATCAAACTAAACTTCTGAAATCAATAGTATGAAGTGAAATATGACAATTATAATGCTTAACACTCCTAACCTTTTCTATGACTTCAGGCATATTTGCAAAATATAAAACTATGAATCTTTTATTACAAAGATGAATTTATTACTAACTAAATAAGATTTTAGAAGAATATGGATCTCCTATATTTGGATAGAGATCTCATATATAATTAATGATTAATTTTAAAGAAAAGTAATTAAATTTTAAGATTATTAATTCCTAGGAGGATTCATAAGAAAATGTGATTAAACCATGGAAATTAAAATACTGTTCAATCTAGCACTGATTTAAAGTGGAAAAAATATACACATAACTTTAGAAGCGCTTTCGACTTTATTAAGTCCTCATCAGCTATACTTTACATAAAGAGATTGTCGAACACAAGAATGCCAAAATAGAACAAAATGTTTTATTTTAACATTCTAACATTTCTATATTTAAACTTTAAATTTGTTCTATTTTGGCATTCTTGTGTTCGACAATCTCTTTATGTAAAGTATAGCTGATGAGGACTTAATAAAGTCGAAAGCGCTTCTAAAGTTATGTGTATATTTTTTCCACTTTAAATCAGTGCTAGATTGAACAGTATTTTAATTTAGTTAAGTGGAAAGCTTACTTTTTTAACGTTAAACCATGGAAATAATCTGGTTCTTATGATCTTAAATTTTCTACAATCTAGATGTGAACCAGGCTTAAAGAGACACGATTAACAATTATCTTTATCTCTCCCACCCACTAGTTACAAATGAATCCAGAGAGCTTTTAATACTGTATATACAGTATTCAGAATATAAGTTACTTTACATGCCCTGGCAGATTAATGAGGACAAATACAATACCAAAAGGAATATTTGTTTGGACGTTTCTGATGGTGGATGGCATCTTATCAGGACTTACCTATTCCATTAACATAGGGAAGATCCGTTTAGCCAAATTTCTTGGCAGTCAGCGAGGGTGGCGGCTTAATCGGGGGCATCTTATAGGGGTTTGACTGTATACACTGTATTAAATTAAATTTAAAATTAAATAAGTTAAAATTTAAATGAGAAAATATTAAAAATTTTCTGAAATATCAGATTTTTAATATTGATTTGAATAATGTATTTAATTTTTAAATTTTGTTTCTTCCAAAATTATGAAATTTTAGTCTTAAAAAGTTAAAGCATTTTATTTTTCTCATGTCTTTACCCAAATATGAGAATATCTCAAAAACTGGTTGAGATATATATTTAATCGAATAATTTGTCAGCTCAAACAAGTGAAAAACACAAAAAAATTTAATTTTTAATTTAATTTAATTTAATTTTATTAACAGTAATAAAATTAAATTTTTTTGTGTTTTTTCACTTGTTTGAGCTGACAAATTATTCGATTAAATATATATAAGAAGAAAGTGAAAAGAAGAATTTGTAATATTATAAACATTCCTGGTTGAGATATTTTAATCAAATTTGATGATAATATTTAGGGATATATCTAAAAGTTTTTAAAATAATTAAATTTTAAAATTATTAATTCCTAGTATTATTTGATCTTTAATGCTGTGTTACTTGAGAAAGCAGTACACTTAAGTTATTCTATTAAAGTAAAATGTGATTACTTTTAAATTATGACTGTGTATTTCAAAGACAGTAGTGAGCTTTAAGTTATTAAGATATAATAAAGGTTTTATATTTATCTATGCATAAATAAAAGTAATTGTATGCTCAGAAATATTGAGCTAGTTTCACATGCTTTTGCTATTTTTAAATAAAATTATAAAAATTGCTTTTTATTTAATTCTGTTTGCAAATAAAAAGATTCTGTTGAAATTTTTTAAATGTTTGATGCTTGAAACAGAGAATAAATTTATCAGTCAATCAAGTTTTTTTCAAATTTCAAAGATCTTGATTATATTTTTTAAATTAAGTTAATAAATAAATCAAAATTTGGTGACTAGTTTTTAGTTTAAAGAGAAATTTTCAACATCAGACATTTCTAAAGAACATGTAGATTCAAATGGATTATTAATATTAAATGGGCTATTGTGTAGTTTTATTTGTTTTATGGTGCAGTCTGAATGATAGTTTAATATAAATACACATTTATTTTTTATATGAAAAATGGGTAATTACTAGTTAATATGAAAAAATTATTAATAAGTAATTTTTTGCAAAAAAATTAATTTTAAATGAAAGTAATGGTGGGCATTATTAAATAATTCAGTAATTTACTGAATTAGCAATAATCTCATTTATAAAATATAAATTAGTATTTTATATACTTAAATATATAGGTAGGCCTCGATTAGTGTAAATAATGGGTCCCACGAATTTCTCACACTATTCGAATTCGCACTATTCAAAGTATTAACTATATGTAAAATATGGTAATTGGTTCTTGCTTTATGAGATTCCGGCCATTAGCCAACCTCATGATGAATAATCACAATACTAACTGTTTAAGAAATATTTATTTTCATATTTTACATCGTTGTTCATCATCTAAATTAATAACTTACTAGGAATTGCATTTCATACCATCATCAAACCAACCGCCAAATCGAAAGTGGAATTTCAGCACCACTTTTATGTTGCTCAACACATCCATTTTTTTGATAAATCGCACTAATCGAATATTGCATTATTTGAACTTGTACTAATCGAGGCCTACCTGTATTTCCTGATTTATATACTAAATTACTATACAGATATTTCTTGAAAAAAATGCATCCCAGTCACAATTATTTATATAAATAGTTTATACAGATAATTGGGATCAACAATTTTGATGGAAACCAATTTTTACATCAATCAAAAATTTTTCTAAAATTTTCTAAAATTAATTTTTGAACAAAATTTTTAAATAAAAATTCTATGGTTGATAGAGTTCAGTGATTTTTTTTAATCCTTTTCCAATGTTGTGACACATTCAGTGATATACCTGCATAACACCCCACTCAGAAATTAAGTTGGCAAATTTTAACTATTTGGCAAAATTTAAATCAGCCACGAATGGATTATATAATATATATAGTACTAACATATGGCAAAGAAGTTTTATTTTATTGTGTATTTTACATTTATACAGTTGTTTATATGTTGTCTTTTTAATATTTTTAATTAATTAAATCATGAATTGTATGAGAAGTCTTTCATATTTTCTTCTGTACTAATCAATGAATAATAAAATTTAAAAATCTTTATATTTTTATATAAAAGAAGTGATTGTTGTTATCATATAATAAATGTTTGTATAATCAATTGAAAATCAATACTTAGTGGCAAATTTTATTTAGTTGAAAGCTTAGTTGATAATTTGTCATTAACACTTTCCCACTAACTATTACTTGGGCACCCTTGGTTCATATTTTCTGAGTGTAAAGAAAAAACAGCATGTGAAATGATGATATATCAATAATATAATAATTAAAATCAACTTATTATAAATAAAATATAAGAAACCAAAATTTAAATTCTATTGAGCATTTTTTGAAAATAAATTCTATTTTCAGAACATGAAAAAAGAATAAATACATGAAAAAATAACAAAAATTCAAAATATTAAATAAACAAAAATTAAGTCTTTTCATTTCCTCTATTAACTATTTTCAAACTGTAGAAAATATAGTTTCAGCTGTTAATGACAGCATTATGTGGCTGATCTTGAACATGCCATGTTTCATTGAAATCTTAAATGCTAAATTTATGATTTTGGTGTTATCTCAATGTATTGTAACAATTTCTTCATAGGCTTTATTGCAAAGTGTGGTGGTATGTCTGTTATATCTAATATCCTCCTTATGTTGCATATTTCTTTATGTTGCCATCTTGTAATCCTAATGTAAATAAAATTTCTGCAAGTGGACCTGTCGTCGGGCTTCCTATTGGTACTTCTACTGTTTATCGGTATACTTTATCCTTGAACATATAATATGAATTATAGCAGATTAGATGTGTTTTATCCCTCAATAAATTGGTTATACTGTGGTCCTATGATACATTTTCCATCAAAAATCTGTAAAAGGCTAGACATATGGGTTCTAAACAGAAGGATGGGTGAAGGCTGTCAAAATACAAAAGTTGTAAACCAGTCACCAACTTGTATGTATATATTATGTATGTTAGGCAGTTTCTGAAGTATTGAAGGGTTTATTAAGGTCAATCTATCAGATTCTTCTAGTAATGCATTGCATCATTTGGCTAGAGCTGTTTCAAAATTTTATGTAGATGATGTCCTTTCTTCTACAATTTGCCTCAACAAGAGTATATCCATGTGGATTTTAATATAGGTAGAAAGTCTAGGACACATTGGTGCATCTCCTTTCTTATGCTTCCAACAATCTGGGAATGATTTATGCTTAGTAAGCTTATTTAGTTTAACTATTAATCTAGATGTTGGGTTTATTTAGATCTGTTGAAGAGCATTTTTTACCAATTTTCCGACCAGCTATAAAATTTTACACCAGGTTCGTAGGTGACATAATTGTAATGGAAAGACACTACTTAGCTATATGAAATCGCTAATACCTTCATGATAGAGGCATAGAGGCTTTCTTTAAGACAAGAGCAACAAAGCCAACACAGTATTAATTTTTTGGACTTAATAATATCTTGTTATCGATTACCAATTCCAGACAAGAGTGTATAGGAAGCCGTCATATGAGTCAGTCTTAGTTCCTAACTGGTCTCATGATCCAGTCTCCTACAAGAAAGCTGCTTTCAGATATTTTTACAGAAGAGCACTAACATATTGCACAGAATCAGATGACCTTCAAAATGAATTGGAATACATTATTTCAGTAGGAATTAAGATTATAAGAGATCGTTTTTGCAAAACATTCTGAGCTCAGTAAATAGGAATCTAACCAACACACAGACGAACTGCAGCTTTCCCCAGCATGGTTGTATGCTATTGAAAATCTGCTGCCTGCTCCTTGGTAACTCTAGTTTCAATGTGGCCATGTTTCTCCTATTTTAATTGTTCACATTAATTTTAATCTGTAATTTTAAATACTCTGTATTTATTTTGATACTTATATTAATTTGTAACGATAGCAACATAGTATCATGCACAATAGATCTTTGGTGATTGCAGTGCTAGGGCTGAGAAAGACCCCCTTTCCTACATCTAGAACATAGTATCATTTTTTTTTGTTTAAGTTTTTTCCATTACGACATTCTGTTCCGATTTTTGTAACCTGATGATGACTTTATGCCAGAAATGTTTGTTAAGTTTTAATAAATTGTTCAATGCTACAAAAAGTGGTTGTTTTAAAGATGTTTAACTAGTTTGATTAGTAGAAGCAGTATATAGTTTAATATGTATATTTATCAAGAAGATTAACTTGCCAAAACATTGTTACACATGAGTAAAACTTGCATCTGACCTTGATCGACAGGAAAATTGATTATTTATATTGTTATGAAACAATTTAAATAATTAAAAGCAACCAATAAGCCAAATGAGTAAGAAAAATTGTTTAATCTAAGTATTGTGCTAATGGCAAAAAGCCCATCTTTTTGATGTTTCACCCCTTCAAAGCCATGTGACTGTTCTTGGATTGTTCCTCGTCCGGTTTTACTAACTGAAAATTAATGGTAATTTGTTAATTGACATCATAAAAGGAGGCGGAGCTTTGTTAGTAAGACTGGTCTATGCTTACAACTCGCATTAATCAAATATTTGCTCGCACTAACTGAAAACCGATATCAATTTTATAAGTCGCACTAATCGAAATCGCATTATTCGAACTCGCACTAATCGAGGCCTATCTGTACATTAAAATCTAATATTAACATAAAAATTAAAATCTATCAAATTACTTTAGCTAGAAAGAATTAGAATTGAAATCAGCCAATTATTACCCACACACATCTAAACCGTGTCGTTGGGCATAATTTACAAACATTATAAAAGTATATTACATTGCTACTCAAAAAATATCCGCATTAGGAACACATGGTTTACACCCGACCCACTCGTAAGACCTTTAACGAAAACAAATACCTTAGGTCACTGTAACTATAAATCTGTCTTTACAGAATAATATTACAAGTGAAGTACCAGCAATCAACATTCTTTCCATACATATTGCACAGAAGTCGAATTTACCGGAAAATGTTAAAATTGGGTAAAAGATACGTATTCACTAAAATTACGAAATAATAAAATATAAAAGTAAGTAATAAAATCTAAATAATTATACATCAATCATATTAATAAGTTTCAAAGGTTAAATACAAATTGATAATAATACATTAAAATCTAATAAAAATAATAAAATCTATCAAATTACTTTAGCTAGAAAGGGTTAAAATTGGAATCAGACAATTATTATCCACCTTCAACTAGACCGTGTTGCCGGGCATAATTTACAAACATTATAAAAGTATATTACATTACAGTATAATAACAATAATAAAATCGGTCAAAAATTTAAATTATGAGTCTAATACTAAGTTTCCAGACTATAATATTTCTTAAGCAATACAAAAATATAATACACCATATTAAAAATAAACAAAATTAAACAAAGATGCCAGACTAAAATTTCCTAAGCTATACAAAATATTACATTATATTACAAATAATATCAAACATAGAGTCCCATTTGGCATGAGGCCACACCTATTTAAACTACCCAGCAAGCCAGGCCCAAGCCGGGGGGAGCACAAGCGAATCATCGTAATTTATTACGTGCTTGGTCTTTCCTAGGGAGTGAATAATAAGAGTCTCTAATATTTTGCCCTCTCTGATTCCTCTAGCAGTTTTTAAAACTTTTATTTGATCCCACAAAATAGTGAGGTCATGCTGTAAGGCCCTCTGTGCTAAGGCCGTGTCCACTTCCCCTTTTCGGATGGCATATTATTATTTAGATTTTATGATTTCGTAATTTTAGTTAATACGTATCTTTTACCCAATTTTAACATTTTCCGGTAAATTCGACTTCTGCGCAATATGTATGGAAAGAATGTTGATTGCTGTACTTCACTTGTAATACTATTCTGTAAGGACAGATTTATAGCTACAGTGACCTAAGGTGTTTGTTTTCATTAAAGGTCTTACGAGTGGGTCGGGTGTAAACCATGTGTTCCCCTAATGCAGATATTTTTCGAGTAGCAATGTAATATACTTTTATAATGTTTGTAAATTATGAATGACGACACGGTTTAGATGTGTATGGGTAATAATTGGCCGATTTCAATTCTAACCCTTTCTAGCTGAAGTAATTTGATAGATTTTAATTTTTATGTTAATATTAGATTTTAATGTATTAGTATTAATTTGTGTTTAATCTTTGAAGCTTGTTAATATGATTGATGTATAATTATTTAGATTTTATTATTACATAATTTTAGTTAATATGTATCTTTTCCCAATTATAACATTTTCCTGTAAATTCGACTATCTGTGCAATATGTATGGAAAGAATGTTGATTGCTGTACTTCACTTGTAATATTATTTTGTAAAGACAGATTTATAGCTACAGTGATCTAAGGTGTTTGTTTTCGTTAAAGGTCTTACGAGTGGGTCGGGTGTAAACCATATGTTCCCCTTGCAAAGTAGCGGATTAGAATGAATGGAATAATAGAGTGCATAATAAAATAAAAATAGGATAGGTCAAAGTTAACTTCCTCACACCCTAATGCAGATATTTTTCGGGTAGCCCATGTTTATGTAACTCTGTTTTTGTGATGGACTTTAGTATGTTGTTATTATTTTTGCTCTAAACATAAATTTCAAGGTTTGATGATGATTGTAATTGTTATAATGTTATTTTAGAAATGTTTTGTTGTGTTTTCTTGTAAATGTGTTTGGAACTTTCCACCTGCAGTTTGTTGATGTTAGGAACTGGTCACTGATTGGTTCCTGACTTGCTATGATGAGAAAGAGGGAGAGAATCTTCTCTGATCTGTGTATTACAACTGAGGCAGGCTATGTGGATAGCCAAAAATGTTTTTGATTAAACAATTTTTCTTACTCATTTGGCTTATTGGTTGCTTTTATTAATTAACTAAAGTAAGAAGTTTTTCATTTTAAATTTAAATAATTCTGTTTTCTTAGAAAAAGTCCATTCTAAAGACAACTGCCATTGCAGATGCATTATAAAATCTTCCAATTATGCAAATCATGTGGTAAAGCTGTTGTTTATTATCTAGAATAGCCAAGTTTAATTCCAGCCTTATACATCCAGATACTATTAAAGAGATTTAGGTCCAGTCCTTCAATTCCCATTCTTCAACATGGTGATAAAGCAATTTCTTACCAACTTAGAAGTCTAATTCAATTCCTCTAGATTTTTCAGGAGGGATCAGGGCTGGCCTGTTGTATTCCATCTTCAGCTTTCTGGTTGAATCTGTTGGAATTGTGAACAGTCCATGATTGACACTTGAATGTTCTATCATTTAGTAATTGCTGACTGGAAAGTGGGTTAAGTTGCTCAATGATCTCTGTAATGGCCTCACTCTTTACTAATCTTTGGTTAGAAATTGGCATAAAAAGTAGAAAGATATAAATATATTTACAAAAGCTGATACAAAGTTAAAGTACAAACTAGTTTGAAGCTGCTACTATTTAGCAACTTCATAAAGTATTCTTTCCAAGAAAAAAATTAACCATAATAATTCAGTAGGAAAATTAATCAAAAACCAATGATATAATGATATACTGCAGTGGTTTCCATAATTTGTGTCTGTGTCCCTTTTTTTCATAAAAATTTGGGATGCATCCTCATTTTCATAACAGTCTAATTTTATAAATACACTTAATTCTGTTTTTACACAATAGATACATTCCCAAAGAATGCATGTAATAAATTCATGTAAAAAAATATACTGTATCTGTGAGAAAATAGAAGGTTGGTTCCAGACTTAAAAAATCACTGAAAATAATACAATAAACCATAAGAAAAATCATGTTAAAATCCTATTATTTTTACGTTCTGGCACTTTTTGTTTCATAAAGATTGCATATGTATTTAAAAAAATATTATATAAAGTAAATTATTGTTTGAAAAGAAAAATAAAGTACAATTTTATATTAGCACCTTATGAATGAAAATAGTATCAATAGAAAGATGATGACGAGTAGGGAAAACTTTTCAAAGGATTGCACTTCTATCTGGTGCAGCTTTGAGAAAATGAAGGATGAAATTATAACATTTCTCCACATACAGTATCTAAACCAGTACAGACCGCCATTTTGAAATCCGAAATATAATAGTTAGTTTTTGGAATGAATCTTTAACAGAATGGAATTGCTGATTCGTGTTTTAATCATCATTCTGTTGGAGGCTTACCTTTAATTAATTTAATGTATGATTTTTTCCAAAAGATGAAATTGAAGATCTATTTTCCTGCCAACTGATGTTTAAAAGTGCGAATTGGCAATTTCATTGTGTTAAAGATTCATTCCAAAGAAACTATGTATTTGAGAATTAAAGATTTGCCACCTACTGATTGATGATTAAAATACAAATTAACAGTTCTATTGTATGAAAGATTCATTCCAAAACTATATCAGCTTTCAAAATGGCGGCATGCATTAGTTTAGGTACTGCATCTGGAGAAATACTATAATTTTATCGTTCATTGTCTCAAAGTCTGCACCAGATAGAAGTGCAGTTGTTTTGGAAAGTTTTCTTTACTCATCGTCATCTTTCAATCAGTACTATTTTTGTTCATGTGGTGATAATGTAAAACTGTACTAAAAATAACCTGTTACTTATTCATAAACACAAAAATTATGCAAAATAATATGAGTTACACATAAGATTTTCATTTTAACTTTTATTAAATTTTTTATATCATTAAACAGCAAAAATTATTTTTCACTCTAAACACCAAACTCAAAATGCAAACAAAACAAATTCCTTATTGAAGTTATACGTATAATTAGGGGAATCTTCAGAAATTTCTTTTCTCGTTAGTCTTATGTAGGGTGTAGATTATCAAATAAATAAAATAAATAAATAAAATAATTGGAATCCAAAACAACAGCATGGAGGTGAATAATGCAAAGCAAGTGCTGCATTCTCTGTAATATGAAAAAATTTTTCTTCTTAGAATTTGGGTCGATCATGTTAAATTTAAATCATGTGAAAAAAATTTCTGTAAAAACAGAACTGGGTGTACTTTCTACTTACAATTTAATACTACAAAACAATATATCCTATTTTGTGTAAATAAAGTTCTTATACATAAAAAATATATGTTTATTATGGTGTAATAATTTTAAATACAAAAAGGATTTCTGGTATTTAAAATATCAAACAATTGATCAAAAATTCTAATAAATTGAATTGTTGTTTTGCACTCTTGAAAATCAGGGTATTTCATTTTTAGTAAATAATTCAATTAAACAAATATTACAAAAAACACAAAAAATAGAATATATGTTTAATACAACATAATATTTAATGTGACAGGTGGGCTGGTTTTTCAGCACAAATTCTCTCAAATCGGGTGTCGTGGAAGATATTGCTACTTGCAATTCTTTTTCAGTCATTAAATGAGATCAATATTTTGTTTTTAAAACAACTATAGTAGAAAGTTTCTGGATACATGGATATATGTACTATATTTATAACCTTTTTTCTGATTCATTTTTTTACACCAAATTGAATTTATTTTTTGGTTGTTAATTCTTGCATGCCCCCCTTGCAATAGTTTGGAATAGACTTGTGCCACTTAGTGAGATGTGTCCCTTAGTTTGGAAAACATTTATATGCTATAAATGTTTCATCAACACCACATTAAAAACAATATAAAAGCATTTGAATCTAGTCACCTAAATGATAGCAACCTTATTTAAATTAAACTACCTTATTTAAATTAAAATCTTATCTAATATTAGTTTTTTAAGCTTATTTTTGTTTTATAATTGAGATCATATTTAAACTCATTCTTGGTAATATTGCAGAAATGAGTTTAAATATGATTTCAATTAGATTTTTATATTTTTTATTAAAATATATCATCATCATCATCATCATCATCATTATCATTATCTTACTGAGCTTGTGATTTTAATTTGATTTACAGTTGACTTTTAAACTTCATAATAATTAGGTAATTATTAAACTACATTCTAGAATTAGATTCACAGATTTACTAGCCAAATTATAGCCCTTGAAATTTTAATGGTAACTTTTAATGATTAGAAAGAATTTAAACTAATTTTAGCGCCATCTCGTAATTAGAATAATTATTATTTTATTAAATCAATGAGTGGTGCCATCTATTAATTAATAATTCAACTAGAATTTTTAACTAATTTATCCTAAGAAAAAATCTGCCTCGGCCCGGGATCAAACCGGGGACTTTTGGGCTAACGTCCCAACGTCATACCACTAGACCACCAAGGCCAATGAGTGGATTGTTTCTTCAAACAGTTATATTAATTTTTAAAATATTAATTCTAAAATCTAAAAAATTTAAAATTTTTTTAAATTAAAATTTCAAGGGCTATAATTTGGTTAGTAAATTTAGATTATTTGGAATAAGTTCCCTTGGTGTTTGTATTACATAAAGTTTAGAATAATCATTTCACAACCAAACATAGGTACCAACTTTACAAGGATAATCAGGCTATGTGATTTTATATTTAACAGTGAAAAAATTATTGTAAATGTAAATATCAAAATTATTGTTCATTTTTGTGTAAGTTTTTGTGAAAGTTTTGTAAATATTTAAATATTGATAAATTTTGCCTCCATGTCAAAAATTAAAGCTCAATGCCACTGTAACCAAAATAGTATGCCACTATACCCAACAGTTAGATGTTATTCTAAAACAGGAATGGGCAACCTTACCTAGTTTGGAGACAAATTGTCATTCTGTCTCTGAGTCAAGGTCTGGATCAAATTATTAAATAAATTAATATTAAATGAATTAAAACAAGTTACTACTTCATATTCCATTTATTTATAATATAATGCTTTGGTGTATAAAGCTCTACATAAATTTTATAAACACTACTAAAATAATAATATAATTTCAGCTCACTTGGGCAGGGAAAGAACAATCCATAATTGTCAAAAAAACAAACGGATTCACTATAGTGCACTTTCAGCTCAACCGAGCTCTCCTCAGTAGTTCGACTTAAAAGCTCCACTGACTGTTAGAGATTTAAATTGCCTCCCTAAAAACAATCAAGCCACACCTCTCCTAGCGGGCAAAGTCAACAGTTTTTCTTTTTCTCAACCATTATGTAACAATTTAACAGGTCTTGCCCGACGTCAATCAATCTTACTGTAACTAGTCACAACAAAAACAGATTACCAAAACTATTTAAAAAACTCTCACAGCTTTCTCACATCAAACGCAAAAAAAAAAAAACAACACATTATCTGCGCACCAAGTCATAGCAAAAATTAGTCCACAATTCGTCATACATTCATTACAAATAGCCGTAGCAAAAGATACAATAATACAAAAAAAGTTTTTAAATACAATGAGCCATTTAAGTTAAGCCTGGCATGGGAGTATTGCTTTAAATTGGAAACAGTGTCTAATTTATACATTGAATATTGTGCTCGTCGTTAAAAACTTGTGGTAAACCGGGTTAAAAACTTTCTAAATTTATTCTTAATGTTTTAAAGCTTGTTAATTTTATTTTTTATGTTTGTTTAATTACTGTTTAATATTTTTATTTTAACATTCTAACATTTGTATATTTAAACTTTAAATTTGTTCTGTTTTGGCATTCTTATGTTCGACAATCTCTATATGTAAAGTATAGCTGAAGAGGACTTAATAATGTTTAAAGTGCTACTAAGTTTATGTGTATTTTTTCCACTTTTAATCAGTGTTAGCTTGAACAGTATTATATTTCTTATTTAGTTCCATGTAAGTAGTTTTTAGTTCTTGTTGAGTAATAGGATCTTGCTCTCTACGAAATCTTCTTTGAGAGATCCTAACTTGTTTTCTCAAGTTTGAGAGATGATCATTCTACCAGGGGGCAGAGTCCCTGTCGGAGCAAATAAGATTCGTAGCTTTTTGGTAAGCTTTGGTGATTGTGCTTGTCAGATTGTTGACATAATTATCGATGTCATCCTTAGTATTGATGAGTTGTAGTGGTGTCGGTTTCCAGTTTTTAGTGAGGAGAGTCCTGAATTCTTCCCAGTCAGTGTTTTTCTTTTTGATGTTGGTTGGAATTGTTGTAAAAATGCAATGATGATCACTGGCTGAGGGAGAGTCTGAGGTTTCACAATTTAAATTTAGTTTGTACATTTTTTTGTTGATTATGACGACATCAATGCAGCTTTTTCCCGAAGCACTGAAGATACAGGTGCTTCAGGAAAAAGAATTGGTCATCAATACCACAGAAGATGTTAACAGATAAATAGATGATTTTTTTATATAAATGAACTACTGTTTTAGGCAAACATCAGGTATAGAAGATATTTATATAATGTATTGATAAACCAAAGGGAACACTATTTCTCTTTTTGGCTGCCATTCTAATATTTTCAATTTTATAGCAAACAACTGAATTTTTGTTATAGACCCAGTCATACTCTATTGTATAATTACATTTGTGGTTTTAAATGCCTTTTTATGAATGCTTAACATTTATTTATTGCAATTAAGGTTTTTTTTTATACTTCATATTTGAAAACAATTTGTAAACCTGACAACTCATAAACCAAGAATTAATTATACTTATTAACAAAATATTATCTTTCTCATTTGAAGAAAAGTTCTTTTAATAATTGAGAGATTCAATTCCTTTTTTTCCGTACTTTTTGATAGAATAAAAAGTTTCTTCATATATCTTTTAGTAATATCCAAAGATGCACAATCTGTTATGTTTGTAAATTAAACCAAAACTGCAATTTTTTTTTTGTGTGTGTGTGGTAAATTTGGTGACTTAAGTGTTGATGCCCCTTTCCACTCAAATAGAGTATTAAGGGAGTTGTCATATGCCAAATTAGGAGCAACAAAAAGAAAAGATCTAACCCAACCAATATGATGTTAGTACTTAAAACTATAGATTTATAGCTATTTTTTTTTAACCTATGCTCTATTAGTAAAAACTTAGAACTATGTTAATTGGAAACTTATATCTATGCTAGTACTTATAACTATGCAATTCCTCCCCGTTTTTCTTTTTTTTTTTATTAATTAAAATGTTAGCATGTTAGTAACTTATGACTAGACTTATATCTATACATGACATACAACATTCACTCAGAATAAGAGTTGTTAGTAATGCCAATGTAACCAAACCTAACATTCTGATATATCCACTGCCACAAGAAAGTAAGTGGGGAAATAGACATATTATTGATGCATCATTAAAAAAAAATGGCTGAAGCACACCAGAGAAGACAGTATGTCACACTTTTGCATTTACTCCATGACATTCACATCTTTCTATTTAACATAAAGCAACTAGTTAGTAATAATAGAAAAGCTGAAATCTAACTGAAAACAAAAACCAACATGGAAACATAGGGAAAGAACTGTAAACACATAGAAAACAACAGAAATCAACTTAAAAATCAAAATTGCAGGAAACAGTAATGGGAAATAGTGGGAAACAGGTGGAATCACCAGGGAAACAAAGCAATATTCAAAGAAAATAAACTATTTAACAGAAAGAAATATGGAAACAAGCTAAAATACTGCAATATTTATTTATTATTAAGTTCTGTAATTTTTTAGTACTATTAATTTAATTATTTGTTAAAGCCATAAACTAAAATTATGATTGATTCGAATGTTTTTAAAAAAACATATAAGTACCAGTATTTATAGTGTAATTTTATTTTAGTTGAATAATAAAATATAAAATAATTTTAAATCATTAATATTAGCTTAATATGAAGTTGAATTGTTAAATTGGCTATTCATTCCAACTTAACTATCTGAAGAGCTCTTTAGCTCTATAGATTGTTAAATTGAATTGATTAACCCCTTGATGATATGAAAGTAATTCAAGCTAAACAATATAAAAGAAATTTAATAACATATTGATTGTTTAAAAGTGTAAATCTCACAAAACCAGTTTCATTTTTTTTTTTATATTTTTAATTTTAAAATAAGAAGTTACTTAGGGCCGATTGCACAACTTTCAATCTAATCTGCAGAATAGCTATTCAATCTATCTGTAGAATAACTTTAACCCATTCAAAAATCTAAAGATTAAGTACAGGGTGTTGCATGAGGTATGAGTTAGCTATCAGCCAGATAGCATTGAAGATAGTTATTGTGCATGCATTTTATTATAGCAACTCGTTTGAATAATAAGGTGCAGATTAAGTTATTTACTGTTTTCAATATTTGCAACTCAACTTTTGTCATTATTTTTAAAAATATTCACCAAATACTGGTAAATGTATGAATAAGCATATATTAGCATAATAGTGAATACTTTGCAATTATAGGTCTAATATAGATATGTATTTCTGGTTTACTATTATTTACTCTTGTAGGTCAATATATGTTGTTATAATACATACACATGTGTGCATATGTAATATTCTAGTAACAATTCATTTTATAAATTTAAAATAAAATAATGGACTTTTGATTTATAAAGTGCATATTTCACTTATCTTTGACAGTAATCATAAAACTGTTGAGTTTCTTTAAACTAAATCTTACATGAAAGTATCATCATGAAGAGTAAATAGATCTAACTTTTTCAAAAATATTCATTCTGGTTTGAGATAAATATAATCCAAATAATCTAAATGACATTATTTTCAACTTTGGACTTGGAACTGCTGCATTCTGTCATAGTATTTGGCTGGATAATTTATATATTATCTAGCCAAATAGTATGGTGGAATACAGCAGTTCCAAAATTTTAACCTGCGCAAAACTGACTGTTTAACCTAGAGATTTAATCTTGTACAATTCAGCAAGCTAAATTTGCAGATTAAAACCTTGTTTTAACCTGCAGAATAAGACTTGTGCAACCAATCCCTAGAGAAAAGATACAATAAATGTAATTAAAACACAAATCTAAGGATTCAGAAAACTAGAAGAAAAATTATTATATTATGCAAAAATAGAATTTATTACAATATTTGTATGCCTATTTAATCTTTAAATAAAATAAGAATGATTAAATTTTGATGATTTAATTTTCTTCAATATATATTAAAATATATATTGAAGAAAATTAATTTATATTTAAGTTTATATTATTTCATTAGGAAGCAGAATTCTATCATTTATAGAATGATGTATTTTTAAGTAGCCAATATTTCATTCACTAGAATAAAGACCTTAAGAAGAAAGATTCATTCATCTCATCATGTGATTTAAAAAAGGGGGGAAATGAATGCACGATAATTTCAAATTCCTTAAAACTTAAACCATTTCATTCTAATTAATTTAGAATTGATTAGCAATTAAAAAGTAGTCTTACATCCAGGCCTCACTTAGTGTTGCAGATATATTTTTCAAAAATTCAATGCATATTGAAATGATGCAAATATAATTTCCATAAGAAACCATTAAATATATGGAAGATAGAGAACTGGTAGTGCTATTTTCAATAAATAGAAAATACATGAGCAGTACCTGCAGAGATTGGGTTGTTTGGAATGTAATTTTGTTTTTTCCTATTAGTATCATTATTTGTATTTTTAACCAGCCAATTTCATTCTAAACCCTATTGTCATTATATATTTTGACAGCAAACATTTCAAAGTTTATTTAAAAAAAAATTTTTTTTGATTCTGTACAATTATTTTTTTTTTTTGTGTCATATCAAAGTGGAAAATAAAATGAAGATTTTTGACATGTTTTGCTGTTTTATTACCAAAAAGGTAAAATTGCTGTTCAAGCAAGAAAAAAGCTGTGAAGTCTATGGAGAAGATGTGTTTAACAGAATGCCAGTGCCAAAACTGGTTTGCAAAATTTCGTTTCGACAGTTTCAATATTAAAGATGTATCACCGCTCTTCCGATCTAAATTTCATTCTGACAATTTTGATATTAAAGATGCACCAAGTGCGGAAAGTCAGTTGAAGCTGATGATGACAAAATAAAGGTATTGGTTGAAGTCAACCACTAATAACAACATGAGAAATTGCTACAAGATTGAATTTTTCAAATTCAACCATTCATGACCATTGAAACAATTTGGTTTTGTTTCGAAACTCGATATTTGGGTTCATATGTTCTCAAAGAAAGAGATTTGCTCTATCACATTACCATCTGTAATTTGCTGCTCAAACACGAAGAAAATGATTCCTTTCTGAAGCAAATCATAACTGGCAATGAAAAATGGATTAATGCATAATTTCTTCCCACTTCTTATTCAATGTAAATAATTCAGCTCAATTATTAAAAGTGACTTCTTATCAATGTAAATAATTCAGTTCAATTTTTAAAAGTGGAAAAATATATTTCTTTCCATCTTCAGCACAACGTATTTTGATACGTTGTGCTGAAGATGGCTTAATAAAACTGAAAGATCTTTATGTTTAATAAATATATTTTTCCACTTTTAAAAATTGAGCTGAATTATTTACATTGAAAGATGGATTGTTTACAACAAAGTTGAATGCAAGTGATCATGGAGCAGAAGAGATGAGCCAACTCAAAGCACTTAAAAAGCCAATATTCATCAAAAAAGTGATGATCTCAAGGGAATTACAGTAGAACCTCGATATCTTGAATCTCACATGAACAAAAAAAAATTTGATATAAACAGTTTTTGAGATATCAAGGTTCAATTTTAAATAAAAATTTTTATGTCAATAATATATACCGTAGTTTTTAATACTGTATAAGACACTCTTTTTTCCATGAAAATTAGCATCTAAATACTCCTGCACCTTATAAAACAAAGGTTAAAAATATCACAATAAACATTATCATATTGACAAAAACCTATCAACAATTAGAAGTGAAACTAAGAAAAAGAAACTACTATATGGCATGTTCAGTATTTCGAGTATATACAGAAATGTTCTGGTTATCGGTAGCACATTTACATTCTCTTGTTGAATTTAAATTCTTTGTTTATACTTTGAAAGTGAGGGAAAATTTTTAAGTATTTTTAATTTCTCTAGCATAAAAATTATAAACTAATTTGAGATAGTGAGGGTTTTGAAGAAAATACTTCAAGATAACTATGAAATTACATTGGTTTAATACCGAAAGTGCAAGGAAAAAAATTTTTTCCACATATTGAGGGTTTCGAGATAGAGAGGTTCGAGATAACAAAGTTACACTGTATTATTTTTGAGTTTCTATCAGGGTTGCCACTCACCTGGAAAACCAGGAATATTGGGAAAAGTCAGGGAAAATGAAGTGAGGGGAAACTGCTGTTTTTTCCTAAAACCTGGAAAAATCAGGGAAAATTTTTTTCTGGAATCATATGTTTAGATTCAGCTTGCAACAGTTGAGCAATTTTTAGCGTCATAAATGATGATGTCGCAGCATTTGGTCGCTCTGTGAAACAGATTATTGTGCGAAACTCTTTGTGTCCATTAAGTACTTTTGTCAAGGTTGAACTTACAAAATCTGCTTTGATCAAAGCAAAATCATTAACTTAGCATCCATGCAATCAGGTGATTTTTGGTAAAAATTTATTTCACTTTTAAGCAATCAGGCAAATCACATCGCATACTGTGGAAATGTATTATGATGAGGTAATGGTATTCATGCTGTGGCATGTGCCGACTTTAATTTTATGACTTTTATGTGCCGGATTTGATAGACGTTATGTACTGTATACTTTTGCTTTGAGCATATAGCACAAGAAGCGTTTAAAGACACGTACTCATACAGCGAATGAAGGTAAGGAATGAAATCAGTAGAGTTGTTTGGCATTCAGTATAAAATTTGCCTTGTCGTCCACATCTAAATGAACCGAATGCGTGTAGACATTCTCTTATGTTGTGAGGACATCTGAGTACTCTAAATAATTTGATTCAATAAGTAACTGATGCGGTAAAGATTATTTTTTTTGCAATTATGCTATCAGATGAAGATTTAATTTCCATGGTCAAGCATTATCTATTAAAAATGACAAATTGTATAAATAAATTGGCAAACGAATTCCGCATTCCGTATACATTATCAACAGTCATTTGATCAAATACTTCTGAACTTGCTTTGATATTCTGCCTAGTAGAGTTTATACAAAAACCAACTTTTGAAAAAACCAATTTTCGAATTTCAGTATTTCGGAAAAACTGGTTTTAACTGGTTTTCAAATTTTCGCCAAAAAACAAAATATAATTAAAATAGTAAAAAATATTTATATCTATATTAAATTTTTTCAGTTTATTTATATATTTATGGAACTACAAAAAATACAACAAAATAAAATATACACCAGCCTACCAAATAAAAAAAAAAATCTAAAATAACTAAAATCCATACAAAACATAAATTATAAATTTTTATTTCATTTAGTGATTTTCTTAAAAAAATATGATTTCAAAAACCAGAACAGAGCCACCTGGAGATTTTCCACCTCTTTACAGCCACATGCTAGATAAAATAATAATTGTTTTATTTAATGTGTTATTTTATATTTGTTTATTTACATAATTTTGATATGGAGGTATCAAATTACATAAAGGTTTATTAAAAATCAGCACTAAATTGTAGAACAAAAGGCTTTTTTCATTATAAAAAAAGATACTTGTCAATATAAATCGTCTTGCAGACTTCATAAAAGACTATAGGTCTTGATCAATTTGCAGCAGGATGTAGATTGACCAAGCCTGTTTTAAATGATTAATGTTGAACTTGTCTCTTTACCTATTCTTTAGTTTTAATTATTTTGCAAATTAATATTTATCTGTTATGCTAATATCGAAAAGGACTGGAATTTTTTGTAAAGTAACCTGGAAAACATGGAAAAGTCAGGAAATTTTATTATTTTGTTTGGGTGGCAACCCAGTTCTACCAGTCAGTTACACAATTAATTCAGAAGTGTACTGCCACCAATTGAACAAATTGAGTGATTCCATCAAACAGCAGAGACCAGAATTGATTAACAGAAAAGGCATAGTGTTTTACCAGATAATGCCTGACTTCATACAAGTTTGATGAGTCGCCAGAAGCTGTTACAGCTTGGATGGGATGTGCTATCACATCCATCATATTTGCTAGATCTGGCACCCTCCAATTATTACTTGTTCTGGTCTTTACAGAACTTTTTAGATGGCTAAACATTTAATTCAAATGAGAATGTCAAAAATCACTTGGTTCAGTTTTTTGCAAGTAAAGATCAGAAATTCTACAAGCATGGAATCATTCTACTACCAGAAAGATGGCAAAATATATTGGACCAAAATGGTCAATATATAATTAAATAAATATTTACATACTATAAAAAGATTATCTTTCATTTTCATGGAAAAGAAATGAAATTACTTTTCGAACAACCCTATATAATACATCTACTTCATATTGGAAGTAGTAACTGAATCACAAAATCTGTATTGCTACTAAAGAAAGAATAGTAAATATATCCATGGTATAAAGTTGTAACAATGCACCTCTCTTTTGGTACCTCTCATGTTGTTGATGTAAATCTGAGTGAAGTAACTTAATTAATCAAATTTATAATAACATACTTAGATGGATCATTTTTAAAAACTGTGTTTAGATAATATATATATATATTATAAATCTGAAATGCCTGAGAGCGTATGTTTGGTTATACCGCAAAAACATCTGAATGGATTTTTATGAAATAACTTTTGTTTGTAAATTTTTTTGCATAAATTCCTTAACAGATAGGTATTGATTATTAGAAATTGATTTTATATATTGTAATTGGCATAAATTACTTGATAACAATCAAAGATGGAAGATCAATGCTATTTGATCAACCTCATTGGGTTACGACGATCACGTGACATGTTACTGGCCGATATCATTAGATTACTATGATCGTGTCCTTAGTAACTGAGCAGTCTCATTGGATCATAATGGACATTTGATTCTTGCATGTGACCATTATAACCCAATAAGACTGCTTTCAATGGCAGATATCGAGTATTGTGCTTATATTATTTCTATAATATTTGAAGTGCTAAACATAATGATAAATAAATCATTTATATAAAATTATACACTTTATTTTTTATATAATTTTTTTTATGATGCATAAGACTAGCAGTACTGAGCTCTTTACTTATTAGTTTAATTGCAATAGGATATTTTTTAAATTTTAATAAATAGAAACAGTTTAAATTTTTTATTAATTTTTGTTTATTAATTCTAATTGAGTTTTGATTAACAATAAATTACAGTATTTAATAACAAATAATGTTTTGCATAAAAATAATATATATGCCATTGTTTTAAATACAATGTTTAAGCATGTGCTTATAATCACAAACTAGTTAAAGTTTTTAAATCAAATGACTAGGACATTTTATTTTAAGAATACAACTCTATTTCTTTTATATAAGAAATAATTATTATACCAAGATATTTTTGTAAATTTAAACTTTGTTAACATTTGTAATTTTCTTCCTCTAACATAAATAAAAATTTCTGTGTGTATATTTTAGAATATGTGGATAAATTAATATAAAATGTTACAAGTTACATGTTGTTGATGAAATAAGTAATGAATAGCAATTAGAAAATAAATTAAATAACAATAGTTTATATTATTTATATAATAATTTTTATTTTTCTTAAGAATAAGTGATAAAAATAAAAATATATTTTAAATTTATTAATAATAATAAATGTTTCTACGAAATATAATAGGTTTTAAACAATAAACAAAATTGTTTCAGACTTTAAATTTAAAATAAATGCATAAGACTAAAATAAAAGTGTGATGCATAGTAATGAAATAATTTGAAATGATATATCAACATATAGATTTAAATATTTTTAATGAATAAAGAAATTCTTTTATTTAAATTGATAATCACACCCATATTTGTTTATTATATAATAGATTAATCTGTTTTTCATTATAATAATAATTATTAAATTAGAATATATAACGATTTTATACTTGCTGTATGATATCTGATTTTCATTATAATAATAATTATTAAATTAGAATATATAAAAAAATTGTTTATTTTTCAATTTAAAAAATTATACTAATATTAGGTGGAGTTGGAGATTTAGCTGGACTTAGAAAAGGTGACCAAATATTAGCAATTAATGGTGAATATACTCAAGGGCATGAACATGAAGTAATACAATTTGCTTTACAACAAGCTGTTTATGTTGGTCATTTGGATTTATTGATATGGAGATCTAATAATGGTAAAATTTTTTTCCATTTAATTTTTTTTAGTAAATGCATAAAAAAATTTAAAAATAAAAATTTTACAAATTATAGGCCAGTTCTCATTTATGAGATCCTGATATAAGAGAGACCAATTTTACAAGCAAATATAATTTGTATCAAATTTTTGGTACAAATTATATTTGCTTTATCCCAATTTTACATGAAATTTTTTATGAGCAGAAGTTTCAAACTCAAGTAAGACACTCATTGTATGATGCTGCGAACCACCATGGGCTCGCCTCTCATCTTCGGTTCGAACCCCACAGCCCCCTTCTCCCATGTTAAGAGGATCTACCCATATTTGGATTTCAGTTTTTATGTCGGTTTTATATAACCAGTCCAAAAGCCCAGAAAGTACTTCCATTATACACCACTGATGCCAAATAATAAACTATTTTATTAATATAAATAACAAAACTTATAGTAAGTACAATTAATCACTTTGGTCATCCCCTGCTTTCTAAAATATTCCTTTATTAAAGTTCTCAAACTTCCTTTAGCTCTCGTCGACTTTGCTGGCACCTCAACAGTTTCTCCTCATTCTTCAGTATAACTAAAAGTACAAGCGCAGGGGAGACAACTTGCTGCTCTCTACCAGAGCTATTTAATACTTCATTTGCATACAATATACAAATCACAAAGTATTTTAATACATTACAGAATGCCATTAATATCCAAATTTCTCTGTCAGTAATAACAAAATTAATAACCATTTTTAACATACCTAAAATTTTACAAAATACTTTTCTAACCAAGTTTACAAAAAACAAATCAAGAAAATAGCACATCTGGACTTCAGTTGCTCCAACAAACATAGTGGCCACCACATTAACACTCCAATTTTGGTAAGTTTTTGTCCTCCATTCTTCACAATTATTAAGGTGAAGTAATGCATAAAGAATGGAAATGATAACAGAGACATATACAAGTGTTTTTTATAGGAGTAGTTCTAAATTTTTAAATATTTTATATATATTTACTAGCTGTAATACCCGGCGTTGCCGAGCTTTGTTTATAAATCATATATTAAAAATAATTATTGAAAAATAATCATTAACATGCAATATATTGTATATATAATCATACAATAAACAATGCTCCAAATTCAATATCATTTTTCTCTTGTTATTGTTTGTTTATATTTCCTTTAAAAATTAAATGATTAAATATTCAAAATTTGTTCCTGTATGAAAATACTTGTATTAAATATATAGAAATATCTTTTATTATACAACAAACAAACACGTATTAAACAACCGCTTTGCAATAAAAAAGTGAAGCACCCGCTTGGTCCTATGTTGCATAGTACAGTGATCTCAAACTCACGGTTCGCGGGCTGCATCCTGCCCGCAAAGTAATTTTGTATTCCCCAAGATATTTTAGATATTTGTTTAAATACATATTAATCAGAAAATTATTTCAATTTAATGTTAACAAAATAATAATCTAAAGTAGGGGTGGGCAACCTCCGGCCCGCGGGCCACATTATTTTATTATATCTAATACCAACGCTATGTATACTTACATATCTGTACCTTCTGTTTTTTAAATAAATACTATTATTATCAATTGTTTTTGTTTTGGCCCGTGGCCCACCATAAATTTTTCTATATGGCCCCCTACAAAAAAGGTTGCCCACCCCTGATCTAAAGTTTTAAAGCATACTCTACTCAACCTACGCTGTGCTATCAGTAACTATTGAAAAAATAAAATATTTTCCTTTCACTGTATTTTTGTTTAAAAATATTCGGCCTTTGTTTCCTTTCGAACTGTGCATTCGGCCCGCTCTCAATTTGAGTTTGAGATTACTGGCATAGTACAAAAGGCCATGCACACATGCAAAAAACCAGCACTTTTTTAACACGTGCTTGGCTCTTTATTTAATTTATCCAAGAATTTAATTATTTTGCCCATGTTAAAAACAGGCATGGCCATTCAGGAAATGCTGGACACTGATTTTTTATGTGAATGTGTGGACAATATTTAAATTTTTACATATAATTTATATTATTATAATGCTTGGTTGAAATACATAATTATATCATGACCATGATGTGGCATAAGAATAGATTTGACAATAAAATGGAAATTTTCTATATGCTATGTATATTATTTCTGTGTGTGCTAGTTTAAGTATTATTTGTTTATTAGCTAGAGAGAATCCATAAATTATGTCACACTTTAGGAGTAGATTTGAGATGTTAAATGATGTAAGGGGGAAGAATTCTGTAAATTATGACTAACAATGTTTTAGTTATTAAATAAAATATAAAATATTTATGCGTATTTGTTAGAGAAATAAAGACTAATGTAATATGTAACATTTGTTATAAAATAGGTCTGGCCAATCCAAATTGTTTTTCCGATCAGCTTGGAGAAAAATATTATAATAATCACGCATAGCACTACAAAAAATTTCGAAGGGGGAGAGACTCAAAATAAAATGCAAAGTGGATTAATTTCATTTAAAATTACAACAAATAAAAAATTTGTATATATTACTGCTTTTTGTGTGATTTTAAATATTACTTATTATTATTACATAATATTGGATAAACATATAAGTCTAATAGTTTACGTCTTGATGAATAATTATATAATTTCTTTGTGTGATAAAATATAAATATCAATAAATTTCATCTGAAATATATGTCAGAATCATAATTATGGATATAGAACAGGCTTAACTGCAAATTCAGCATAAAAATTCCTTTAAAATAAAACATCCAATGAAAAGGTATGATATAAAGATACTGATTGAACACAAATTGATACTGAACAGTATCCTGTATCATAATCAATAATAATTGTATTGGCTAAATAATTATGTAAAAATCCAGTAATAGTAATGCAGGTAAGTTATCTGTTGCCCCTTACTTTCACACTTAGCGCCATCTATTGGTATTTATTGTCATAAAATAAATAAAAATTGGGCCCCTTAGGGCCCTAAAAAAGGGCCAAATAAAAAAAAGGGCGACGTAGGGACATGCCCATACTGATACTGAACAAAATTCTATATCATATTCCTAAATATCTTTTTTAGATTTTAAATAAAAAAGTTTCATACATCCATACATACATACATAATCTGTATTTTATAAGTATATAGATTAAAATTTTATACTGTATTTTATAAGTATATAGATTAAATTTTATAACTACATGGTATATTCTGCCAAATTTTAACAATATAAAATATAGGTCAGTCATCCATACATACATACATAATCTGTATTTTATAAGTATATAGATTAAAATTTTATACTGTTATATTCTACATGGTATATTCTGCGAAATTTTAACAATATAAAATATAGGTCAGCCAGATTCATCATGTGAAATAGTTTTGGCTCTTTGCTCATAGAACCAGAATTGAATCTGAGTCCTAATCCTCAAAATTTATGAGATGTCCTGGCTCATTGAACTTCCTTCAAATGACATCTCACTTTAGTTGGCATTGGTGTGCTCTGTTGACTTGCAAGGATATAGGTGCTGAGTAGGATGATTAACTTAATTTTTGTTAATCTGCCTTATCATAGGGGATATACTGTATCTGGCATTAGACATTTTTAGACTATAAGTTAAAAATAAAACTATGATAATCTTTGAATATAAAATCTGAATTTCAATAGCTTAACAAAATAATACATAATACAGTACTTGACATTCACTATTAATTTCAAAAGCAATAATCATATTGTTGTTATAATCCAATGAGAGTGCTCAGTTATCAAATGATGTGACCATTGTAATTTAATAATGTTGCCCAGCTATGCATATTATGTACAGGAATCACTTGATTAGTGCAGTTAATAAATCTTCACAATACACTGCATATATCAAAACTGCACTAATCAAACTATGGTTAATAAATCCTCGCAATACACCGCATATATCAAAACTGCATTAATTAAACTATATCCAATGGGAATAATTATAATGAATCCTGGAAAATATCAAAATTATAGACGTGTATTTTTTTCCTCTCTCAAAACATATCACGTAATCGTAAACATAACAAATCATTGAGGAATATGTATAGGTATTTAAAAATTATAATTAATTAAAATTATTTTTCTCAAAAAAAAATTATTTTTTACAAAATTGCATAAATTTTGTAAAAAATAATTACATGTCCGAAAAAATTATTTTTTACAAAATTGCATAAATTTTGTAAAAAATAATTGTACATCTGTAGACATCGAGTACTGGAGAGGACTTGAAGGCAAAGCTGGCTATATAATATTGTAATGGCTATTATTAGATAGTTCCATTCACACTAAATTTATTATTAAATAAAATTACGAATGAATTTAAAATATAACAATTAGATGATGAAAGTCATAATATTAACAGCATTAAAAATAAATAAATTTATTGCAGTACTCTAATCATGTAGACTACAGGAAACTATAGAAAGAGAATTATGTTAAAACTTTTTGTTTTGCTAACTTATATTTGACATTTAAATAATCTTATTTCATCAAATTAAAAATTTGAATGATTTTTTTAAAAATATTTCATTAAAAATTATTCCTAAGATTTCAGTTGAAAAAAAAATCACATTTGTTGAAGTGCACTAATCAAATTTGGCACCACATATACTAAGGGAGAGTCTCAAATTTTTTTTGTGTACTAATCAAAACCACATTATTCAAATCTGTGCTAATCAAGGGATTGCTGTAGTCATTTTAATCCAATGAGATCACTCAAATAGTGTTACCCATCCAAGCTTATGCTTTTACATATGTAGATATTAACACATCATTTAAATTTAAGTTAATTTGTAATATTTTCAGTATATTAAAGATAGATAATTATTTCCTTTAATTTACAGTACAGGTTTCTCTTGTTTTGCAAATATTTTGTTAATAAACTATGCTGGTTTATATCTGTTTTTTGATTTGAGAAAATACTTTCAGTTTTATATAGGAACTATTTTATCATTAATCAGTTAATTTATTATAATTTATTTAAATCATAATTGTACTTTGTTCTGTTTAATAATTTATAATCTCTAATTCATATCTTATAAGTTTTTCTTGTATACTAGTTACACAAATTGTTTCATAACACAGTTTCATTATTTTTGGTAATTTAATAAAATGAATAATTGATTTTTTGATGATTTTCCTTGCTTTTCTTTTCATTAACTGTGTCAGATATATTTATATCAAATTTGTTTATGTACATCATTGACTACATTAAGCAAAAATATTAAGCATGTTATTCAATAGTACACATATCTATAATATAATTACATCTTTCAAAAACTTTTGCAACTATGATAAAACTATTTAATTATATAAACAATGATTAAGACACTATAATAGTATGAAACAAACTCATATTCAAATTTGCTCTTGATATTTTTTTCATTATATTGGAAAATCTAAAGTAAATCAATTAATCCTTTAAATAAGTGAATTATTTTACACTTATTTTACAGTATTGAACATTTCATTCATGCAATTGTTTATAAATAAGAATAATTTATTTGATATATTTAAAATATTTAATAAGAATCCATATTCTTAATATTTTAAATATTGTATTTGTTCCTATTGCTAGTTGTTTGTTAGTTGTGCTATTTGTTCCTAGTTGTTACTGTATTTGTACACAGTAAAATTATGCAAATTCAAATTATGCATTTTCAGTTCAATGTCATTTATAATTTTGACTATAAATGATATTGAACTGAAAATTCTTAATTCAAATCTATCAGGTCATGCTCCATGCATAACCCATAATTCCAGATCTATTGTATCATGTCATGCTTTAAGATAAAAAATGATTCTTGGCTTTTTAAAGAACAGTATTTTACACAAATATTCCAAAATAATTAATTTGATAAAATACTTTAAATTTAAACAGTTTATTTTAAATTTTTATGCTATGACAAGTTATTAGATTATTTTACCAGAGCTACTCTTTTGTAGTTTGACTGGATGTTATGTCATGTAATAAATCAAAATTAATAATACACTGACAGAAAAAAAAATCCCAACACCAAGAAAGACTTGTGTTAGATAAACAAAATTTGGTAGGCGTGTTTATACATCTGAAAGATGACATCGATTCAAATTTCGCGCTTT
>AYEL01079584.1:0-21169 GCA_000484575.1 Olivierus martensii | reverse complement strand
CCAACAGGATAACGCTCGCCCTCATACCGCTGTTGTAACGCAACGTGCTCTACAGTGTGTCGACATGTTACCTTGGTTTGTGAGATCACCAGATCTGTCTCCACGTATGGGATATCATTGGACGACAACTCCAGCATCATCCACAGCCAGCACAGACCGTCCCAGTATTGACAGAACAAGTACAACAAGCATGGAACTCCATACCACAAAGTGACATTCGGCACCTGTATGACACAATGCATGCACGTTTGCAGGCTTGCATTCAAAATTCTGGAGGTTACACCGGCTATTAATTCAACAGCATTTCACATTTGAAATGCATTTTCTTGAGCTTAAATTAACCTGTGATCTTGAAAATTTAATCAATTAAACATGTTAACTACACAAATGCATTGTCCAAATTTCATATTCTACAATAATTTTTTCTTGGTGTTGGGATTTTTTTTTCCGTCAGTGTAGTTGCTATATGCAGTTTTAAACATTAAATAAATATTTCTGTTAAAATAAACGTTAAATAATCAAAATTTAAAAAATTATACTAAATAATTTAAAATCTGTAGCATCTATAGTTATTCATTTCTCAATAGATGGCATTGTACATATTATGAATATATTAACAAATCAAGATCAGTTACATCAATAAATTTCTTTTTTTTACTTAATTCATCATTTTTGGCAGATATACAACTAAAAGAAATGTTAACCAACTTTTGTTACTCTATTGCTGCTCACATATCTGCAGATAAGTGTTTTTTATATATTAAGAAGTTGTTATAAAATATGCTATGAATCAAGAAAGCACAGAAATTTTTTAAATTTTTGACTAATATTATTATAATTAAAATAATTTTCAAACAAATTATAATAACACCAATAATATAAATATCAAGGGAACTTCCACTTGGAGACACAAATATAAGACAGTTACTAGCACAATATTTAAAGTGGAAAAAGGAACATACAATTGTATGTTCCTTTTTCCACTTTAAATATTGTGCTAGTAACTGTCTTATATTTGTGTCTCCAAGTGGAAGTTCCCTTGATATTTATATTATTGGTGTTATTATAATTTGTTTGAAAATTATTTATAAATAAATATTATCTGAAAACAGTCATATAATTTGATCCTAAATTTAAACATAAAATCTATCTTTATGGCTTTTGTCATTCATGTTAGAACTATCAATTGCTATTTATTTATTTAACAGTTAATTTGAGAGTACAAATAGACAAGGGAAGATCAATCACTTTTGATTTATACAAAATTCAGATTTATGCCATAATCTCAGGAACATATCTATGATATAGATCATGTAATTTGAATCATAAAAATTCAACAAAATAATAAGTACAGTATTATTTATAATTAATGCATATTATGATTCAGGATATTAAAGTTTATAATTGAACAGATTTTCAATCTCCTATTTTGATTTTTCTATAGAAAGATATAAATTTGAATTACTAATTTGTTTTTATCAGATTTCATTTTTACTTTAAAAGTATATTAAAAGATTTTTTTATTATTTCAATCCAATGTATTTTTATTGATACTTAATATTTTTGTCTAATTTGTTATTTTTTAGAATATTAATAAATTTTATTTGTTTACAAAACACAACAGGTAACATAAGTTTTATAACTAATTGTCTATTGTTATTTTGCAACAATTATTATTAACAAAAATTTGCAATACAATGAATTTATTTAAAGTGATAGACAAGAATCTACACTATTTCAATATTTTTTAAAATATAAAATTTATTTCAGAGAATTTTATGCTTTTTATTGAAAAATATTAATTACTTTATTTCTTTTCCCTTAAAATTTCAAGTGAATAAATCTAGCCAAAAATTTTAGAGACTTTTTTGAAAAACTGTTGGTCTTTAATGTCAGGTACCTCATTAGCATTGGTCGACAGTGTATTAAAAATTATTTTTATTGAATAAATCAACTCTTTTAAGTTTCATTAAAATATGAATGAAATGAAATATTTATATAATTACTTTATAATAATTTATTTGCTGAAAAATTAGAAAACATTTAAGAAAATTTGAGAGTAATTATAAAAATTAAACTCAAATTAAAAATTAGGAATATTTGTATTTAAAAATATATAGAAGTTTTTTTAATAATTATATAGTAGAGAATTATTTTAAAAATCATTGCTCTATAAATATTTTAAACATCTTTTTGTAACTTTTTAATCAAAAATTTTTTAATCAGCTAATTTTTTTGAACCTATTACAACAATCTTCCAATATTATTGTAAGCCAAATACAGACAGTTCCTGATTTACATAGATTCAACATAAGTAAGTCCATATTAGCAAAGAGATTCCCTGACTTACAAGAAAAATATATTGATTGAAGTGGATAAAACTGTAATGCAGAAATACAAGCAACTTTCTCCAATTTCATCATTTATCATATATACCTGTGTTTTATATGATTATTAGGTTGGTTTAATTAATGAGTTAGGCTCAGACTTGGAACCTTCCTGAAATACTGGAGATGTGAAATTTTGAAACTGAATCCAAATCCTCCAAAATGATAAGTGATTGTTTTAAAATGTAACCATCTGATCAATTTATGTGCTTACTCTTTAATATGAATTTATTTTTAATATTATCTTTGTGACACATTAGTACTGTATAGACTGCCTCCTTTGCCCATAGTTTATTACAACTGTTTATGGCTAGCAAACCACATGCAGGTCTTTGCTATCTTTAAAAAATATATATAAATTTTAATTTGCTCATTTATTGTAAAAAATAGTATGCATCTATGCAAAATAAATATATGTGAAATATGTAATAAACAGTTTTTGAAACTTTGAAATCATTGGTTAAGGTTATCCTGAAAAAACTGATTGTAGCTCTCAAGTATTTTAGATTATCTTGTGTGATTCATAATGACATGAAGTTTGATCATCTAGGATATAGAGTATGCTCTGACATGCATATATTTTGACTTACATAGAGTTTTCCAAACAATCTATTTATGTAAGTTGGGGATTTTCTGTATATGTCTTAATAAAATATGCTTTCCATATTTATTGAATATTAGACATATTAAAATTTTACTAAATATTTGGAGATTGTTTATGCAAAAATATATCTTTAAAATAATTATCATAGGTATTAAATCATTTTATGATTTTATTAAAAATACAGCATTTGTTATGATTCAAATTAAATTTGCCAATTACTATGACATCATCCTGTAGTTTAAAAATTATTGGGTATAAAGTATATTAACTACTTACAATTAACATATTAATAGTATAAATATATATTTTTAATATTTTTAATTGAAACAAAATTTTGTCTAATATTCAAAATAGACTCAACAGAAACAAATGCCAATGGACGTGAAAGATCTAATTCTATAATTTCCCAAAGAAAAACTGCTTTTGAAAATGGTATACAAGATAAAAAAACTATTCAAAAAACTAATAAAGATATTAAGTCAGCAGTTGATTTTAAAGAAAAAGTATCCTCATTTGAAAGAAGAAGCTCAATGGAAAACAATTCTAGTCTAAATTCAAAATCATTTTCCTCAAGAAAACCTCCTCCAGTGCCTAATAAACCACGACTACGTTCTAAAAGTGAACCTGACACAAACATTTTTATTGAAACAAATGGTGACTATAAAGCTTTATCAGATAATGATTCTAGAGATTTTGAAGATAAAGAGATTAATAAAAATAATTCAAGGCTTGAATTTACTTGTAATTATCAATGCTCAAATGATGGAGATCATCTAACAGTAAATAAAAATATTCAGGAAAATTTAGATTCTGAATTAGAGTCAAAGAATATTTCTCCAACAATGACTGAAGCAGCTGAAAGAACAGATGTTAATATTGTAAATGATGATCATAATGATATTAAGGTAAAACTTTACATAAGTTGATGATATTTGATTTTTAATTAAATATCATATTTTAAATTTTATATATTAATTATTTGAATTTAGTTTAATTCTTTAAATTAAAATACAGCATTAAATATAATAAAGTAAACTAAAAAAACCTTTATTTATATCATAAAATTTTAAAGTATTCATATAATATTTATATTAAATTGTTATAAATTTGAATAAGTTACAGTATAGTCCTAATTAATTGAATCTCATTTCACCAAGGTTCCACATTATCGAAGATGAATTGTTATTGATCTTCTATTAATTTTTTTTAATTTTTATAATAAAGCAGTTGTAAGTAAAATTAAAAATGTTTTATTGTATAATTTAAAAGTCATTATGTTCAATAAGTAGTATAACTTGAAAATAGAGTGTTTATCATTCTTTTAATATATTTAAATCCAGTTTATTTATTAATAATATATCGAGTCATTCATTTTATTTGAGATTTTATTATCTAAGGCTCCTTCAATCCACATTACTTCAAATAATTGGGATTCTACTGTATTTATAAATATGAAAAATATATGAAAGAGAATATATTCAAATTATATTTTAACTATGAGTCATAACATAATATAAAAAGTATTTTCCATTTTAATAAGTTAATTAAAGTAGAAAACAATTTATATATTAGAAGATATTTTTGCATAAAATTGTTTCAATATGTCATATAAAATATTTTTTTTATTAAAGATTATGATTAGCATTTTTAAAAATATTGAACTTTTTAAAAATAATATTCATAATTAATTATTTAAATTAATAGAATATTCAAAAATAAAAGCAAAATTAAATCTTTGAACAATTAATTCAATTCTAATTTTATTTAAATAATTCAATAATAATTTTTAAATTCAAGAATAGTTGTTGAATAATTTTAAAAGTTCTAGATGAATTTTAAAATGATAAATTAATCTTAAATTTTATAATTAACTACATAATTATAATATGCAGTAGGTTCCTACTTCTGCGGTTTCAATTTCCATGATTTCAGAGATATATGGATATGCAAATATTTTTTATTTGCATTTAATTTCCATAAAACATAAATAAAAAATTATTTAACAATTTACTTTTTCAAAAATATTACTTATAATCTTAAATTTTCTTATCTATGCTTAAATTATGCTTATAACTCTTATTATCCATTCCATTTATTGAATAACAATGTATGAATTTGTATATATTAAATTTAAACATTGTTGAACTTATGCAGTTTTTGATTTACACTGAAATTTTTCAGATGAATTAACCATATAAATAGGGAATCTACTGTACTTTAAATAACATAAATAAATTTAAAAAATTTTCTTTGAGATTTTTACTATCTCATTGCAAAAAAGTTTTTAAAAACAAAAGAATAATTTGAATATAAATTATTATTGCTAATGGTTAAATTTCTGTTGTTTATCAAATTTTTATTGCAGTTTTTTCTAATATGTTAAAATATACTTTTTAAGATGAATTTAACTTCACATTATGATTCTGAAGAAATAAGTCATCCCCAACGATTAGTTAATTTAAATCCAATTTATAAAGATTCTGGTTTGAATATAATCTATGATTCCCATCCTGTACAAAATATTGAAAACAATGAAAAACAAGATGAATTACCATTAAATGCTGAACATCAAATAACAACTTCACAACAACTTGAAGATATTAATAATAAAGAAGAAAAGCATGAAAAAGAGAATGAAGATCATAACGAAAATGTATCAAGTGCAATCAATATTGAGGAGGAAAATAATACAAATGAAACAAAAAATGATGAGAAAACAGAGGTAAATTGATTTTAATAATTCCCAAAATTTTCTAGCATAATAATGCTATATTAATTTATACTATTTATTAATAAACTATTTTATTAAAAATTTTAATAAGTTTTATTTGATTAATAAGAATAAAATTCAAAGGTCATAAATAGATCATGAATTTGATCTTGCAACCTTTAGGCAATACTTTGGAGATACAAGAAACTTTAGCTTTATTTCATATAATGTTTTTAAGATTACAATTAATTATTTATAAATATTAACATTGAGAATAGAATTATGAATTATGTGCTAATATTTTACAAATACTGTCATAATCATTTTCACAATTTTCTAAAGTTTAAAAATCAAAATATCATAATTGCTAATCTTAGGCCCTCTGCACATGGAGTGTATCATCATAGATGTGTAGAAGATTCGACTTGTAGTTGACGATACATGTACGCCTGCATATCTATACACAGAGTATACTACTATCATACAGAATTCGTTCAGTCAAGATGGCATGCAGCGATGATGATGATGATATATGTATTTTATTATGTGTAGAAGATTCGACTTGTAGTTGACGATACATGTACGCCTGCATATCTATACACAGAGCATACTACAATCATACAGAATTCGTTCAGTCAAGATGGCATCCAGCGATGATGATGATGATATATGTATTTTATTTTTTTTTTCATTGCCGGAAAAGAAGGAAAATAATATTGTTTTGGGTTCATCACTATATTAAAAGAAATGTAAAATAACATATTGTTTAATGCTATGAAGGAATTATCAGATGATGCAAAATTTTAAATATTTTATAGACTAGTATTTTATATTGTATATCGAATGACAGCATTCAAAGTAAAATCTTTCCATGTTATGTGCTTTTTAGGAATAGAGTTAAAATCTCGTGTTGCTTTTCATGTAGCCATGGAATTATTATATTACAATTATTTGAATTAAAATATATTAATATTTGCATACATATCTGTCCAGTTTATTAAATGAGCTATATCATTCCATTCTTTTTCTATTATATCCTTCCAAGAATATTCAGACAATGAATAATTATACAACATGGATACTTTTCTATTGTTTGTACAAATTTAATTGTAGTACTTCCACTTATTTTTTTATATACAACTAGATAAATTGTACCGAATACACAAACAAGCCTAGCTTCATACAGCTAGCAAACAACATTACAGTACAACCGGCATTGTGAAGCTTGGGAAGTATGACAAATATGCTATGCTGCTGCTGCGTGTACAGACATGCATTTGAAAACATGTGGCGCTGCAAGCAAACAATACCATGTCTAATATGCGTCTATGACGATACGCTTTGTGTGCAGAGGGACTTAGGAGTTTTTTAATTATCGTGCAAAAAATAAAATAAAAATATTTTCATTAATTATTATTAAATTCATTAATTATAAATTATTGAATGCATTTCAAAATATTTCATATAGAGTGTGGATGGTCCTCAAGTTACAAACATTCTAGTTAGGAACTTTTGCACTTATGAATGCACCATTTCATTTTCAAATATTAGAAAAAATTAAAAAATTATTCAAAAATTTTAAATATTATGATATCCTGTTGTTCTAGGGACAAGTATAATGTAAAACTACACTGTTACTTAATATATTTTGACAATATTTTAAGATGGTGGAGATTATACCATAAAACTTCACTTTATAATTAGAATAATAAGAAACTTTTAATTGGTCAATATGAAATATATTACAAAATAAAGTATATGCGGTGCTCTCATATTTCTGTATGCCTTCTAACAATGGTTTCCAAATTGTAAAATAATTGTAAACTATCATTTACTGTATTCTTTTGCATAATTCCCCGTATTTTTGACATAATACACTGAAATAGGAAGATAGAAAAATTAGGCAAATTTTATTATAAAAGTACAAGTAGTCCTCCACTTATGTTCAAATCATACTTATAATAGCGATGTCATTGATAAATTTTGTTATTGGTAAATGCAATTGATCTGGATTCAATTCCCTGACCCATGGTCTGATATATGGAAAGCATTCTTTTTGTGTCTGGTTCTTGTATTTTTGTGTTTGTTTATTACAATAAAGTGGAATGTAATAATAAATATTAGTAATGGGCTTTTCATAAATTTTGGGCATTTCTGCCATTGCAGAGTTTGAAATTTTTAAAACTGAACTCCATTGTAAATTAAGGACTATATGTATAAAATTAATTGCATTGAAGATGATTTTGATGACATATATCCATTAACTTTAATTATTTCAAAATAAATGACACATTCAAAAATAGGTAATTAATTCTTTTCAAACTACTTGTTAAAATTACAAAATATGATTTGTAGTTTTGGTGTTAGTAATATCTACTAAAGAAGCTTTTTTATGTTTAAGATCATAATGATCACAAATAACAATGATATGTTATTAATATAGTAATTTTCATTATGTAATGAAATGAGCAATCCAATTGGAAATTGATAATAATATGATATCTATGATGTTGTATTAAATTTTTTTTTTAAATCTAGATTCTAGCTAATAATTTGGAGGGGAAATTAAACTAAATAATGAAAAACTAAATAAGATATTTTTTTGTATTTGATATTAATGTAATAACACAATTATGATTAACACAATAATGTAATAGATAATTTTTAATATTATATTTGTCTGATATAAAGCCCCAGTGTTTAATCAAATGTTTAATGGAAAAAGTATTAATGATGATAATTTAAAAAAATTTTTGTTGTTTATTGAGAGCTGCTTTTAAAACTATCACTCACATACAAATACAGGTTGAATATTTCTAATCCAAAATGCTTGAGACTGAGAATGTTTCAGATTTTGAATTTTTCTTGATTTTAAAATACCTGATATAATGGAGTTGAAGAGAAATGAGGAAAATTCATTATTAGACCTTTTTGACATTTTTAATGATATATAAACAACACAACAAAAAATAAGTTAATCAAAGATGACTCATGCTGACACAATATATGGTGGTTTATTGAATCATAGTAGTTTGCCACAGTTGCATGTGCACTATTATTTTATCTTTTATGGCACAAACAGTGAATCATATCCTATCCCAAAAGACTCCTTATACCTGCAAAAGCAAAGTTATGGATTTTGAAATACAGTATTTCAGATTTTGGATTAGAGATACTCAACCTATATTGGTGGAATAGAAACTTAACTAATACTGATGAATAATTAAAGAAATACTGATAGACTAATGTAATAAAAAATAAAGATTAAAAACTTTCTTTACTAGATAATATGTCATTATTAACAACTAATTTATTTATCAATACAATAATTTTTTCCATCTAATTATCATGTATTGGTTGATCAGATTACTGCATGGTAAAATATTGACTTTCCACCTGGAGATTTGAATTCAAGTTCAGATCACCCATTTCCAGATTTTTTTCAGGAGGGATCCAAGCCTAGCAATTTAAATCTCATTCTTTCCCTCCTTCCATTAAACTCTTCTTCCATTCAATGATATTTCAAATCCTGTCCTTTTATTAACTGATCCTTAAAAAGCCATATTACTTTGCAAATAGATTGGCTTGTGAACCATTACTTATTACATATTTTAAGTAAGATGAATATGTTGAATAATGATATACTTTATATTTATCACATATTATTGTACACAACAATTAATAAATTCACTTTACTGACTCTGCTTTATATTATTGAAAAAATATTTAAAATTTTAAAGCTAATTCAAAATACTTGATACTAATCCATAACTTTTTCCTTAACTTACTTGATACCTACATTCTTGGAATTTTTTTAATTGCTATATTTTTAACTGACTTGATGATGGAATCCCTTTAATTGTATTTATTTTTATATGCAATATTAGAACCTACTAGTATATTATTTTTCTCTAGTATTTAAATTAGAATTTAACATATAAAACTGATTTAGTATTAAACTTATTCAATTGTTATAGTAATCCTTGTTAATCATTCACTCATTTATTTTGACTTTTTGTAAAATTTTTATGATGATGAATTAACAAAAATCTTTGGCAATTTATTAATCTTACACTATTAATATAGCAGATATGTCTATAATTTTAAGTTAGTTTATATTATTTTATTGACTCATAAAACAAAAATGTTTATTCAAAATCAAAATATATTATTATTATTATAGTATTTGGAAAAATTTCCTATACCGGAATTCCTTAGAAAAAGTTATGGGTCAGTATCAAGTGTCAATTAATTTAAGCAGAGAAGAAAAATTATTGTATTCAAGAGAAGTGTTGGCTATGTGATGACATCTATTAAGAAATTTTCTGACTTATATTGCATATGTTATACATGTATTACTTTCTGTAATTCTAATTGAATTTTTTTGTGTAAATTTAGCATTTGTAGATTTACACAAAAACACTTTAGTGTAGGTTCTAGGAATAACAACAGTGACAGATATGATGATTGGCATTATGGCCATTTTATTCATATACCACTGGTCTTTTATTTTTATTTCCATGCTTAAATATGTATCCTTAGCAATTTTGGGAATATGTGTTAAAAGAAAGCATTTATGTTAGGGATAGCAATATCTATGAACTATACAGTTTTCTGTTCTTTGTCAATCAGTGTAATATCTATTCTATTATAATGAATTATTTTACTTCTGAGTCTTGCTCTATTTCAATAGTTTGTATGTCTTGTTCTCTAGTACAGAATCAAAAAGAGCATATTTATAATATAGAAGTATTTGTACTTAATTTGTATTTTGTAGCTAGTTTTTGGTGAATGATCAAAAACTATTATATTATAATATGTATTTTAATCTGTCTATGCAAGAAATTTACAGCCAGAAATAATTTGTTGGACTGTTTCATTGATCATGACATCATCTGAATTTGACTTCAACTAAAATATCTTTCAAAATATGTTTTTTGTAAATTTTTGTAGGCAGCCTGATCTTAAATTATAAACATGAACCTTTCAATATTTCACAGAATAGACAACCATAAACAAACCATGAGTTTGATTTTTTCAATTAATCTCTAATTCTTCCAAGTCATAGTAATGCATTCCATGAAGAATTTTTTGATTCTGATTCCAAGAATACAATATCTGTACATTGTCAGTGATGAAATTTTTAGTGTTATTTTCTTTATTGTGTAGATTAAGTGATGCTTGCAATCTGTGAGAATGATAGATTTATGTAGCTGTAAGGTATTTTGTTTTGGAAAAGCAATATTTTCAATCTGTTGATTTGTTTATTGTATTATTATTATTTATCATCATCATCATCATCCTTAATATTAAAAATAATCTATTTTTTATTTCTAAGGATATTTAATAAAGTTGTTTTATCTTTTAGGATTTCCTAAAACTTCAGTATGATTTGTTAAATTCAGACATATATAATCTTCCACTTAATCTCAACCAAGATGATATTCTTCTTGCTGATCTAGATGCTTCACCTAGACAGCTAGAACCACCAAAAGAGAAACCTCCACCACCACCACTTGAAACATCTGATGCTGAATGTTCAGCCATGTGTTTTATTTTAATCTAATGAAACTGTTTATGGCATAATAAAAATTTTATTGATATTGTGTTGTAATTGATTGTATTAAAAGCAATAACAAAGTATTAGGAATACAATTTTACCAGTTTTCTAAGATGAAGAATATCAAGGTAAATATATTATATATATATATATATATACGTATCAAGACATAAAAAAGTATATGTGCGCAAATGTACTAGAAGTGGTAACTGAACCACATAATGCAAGTTCCTATGCATCTGAAAGTAAAATGATTCCCTTAACAATGCAAATGCAGAATTTCATGACTCAATGCAAAATATTATCTTAATTATTTTACAACACAACTTTGAAAAAAGCAAAGTGAAATGATAGTAAATTGAATCTGAGTGTATCTGAAAAATGAGATTGAAAAAAACATGATGTTTTTGTATCAATCTTAGCCATCCAATGAAATGTTTGATATTTTTGGATAGCGGCAAGCCTTCTGAATAAAATAAGTTATGGATGAAGAAAATCGGATCATATTTTAAAATATTATCAATAAAAAAGAAAGTATTATGCAGATTTTCATTAGTTATGTCATATAATTAGTTGAAAAATAACATAAATTTATTGAAATATTGTCATTTTATTAATAAAATATATTTATTGGTATGTTTTTCTTTCATATCAATACAGGTAACCCTCAGATAACACAGTCTCCTTGAACACAGTTTCATTCTAACATGATTAGAAAATTGCAGAAACCCTTATATAATATGGTACTTCTGCAACACTGTTTTTACTTAACACATTTAGAAAATTACAGTTACTCTCCTACAATACAAAGCATTTTCATTAATTTTTGTAAATCCACACTATGGACACAATACACACAGAAAATGCAATCATTGGGAAATACTTTGCTAAAATTAGTCATAAATGCAATTTCGCTAATTTGCCATGAGTAGGACAATATGCAGTCTATTTTCAATTTCGACTTGAATTTCAGTTAATTGAATTAATTATCGATCATTGAGTATTTTGTGTTCCTGTATTGAAGAATAAAAAGTAAGTTTTTATTCTTCAATACAGGAATGTGAAATAGAAAAAAAATTTTTTATTCATAAATATTTTGAGTATTATGTTAATGACCCAAATTGCTTTGTAGTGGGCTTGATTACAGAAAATACACACACTTTAAATACAGAAAAGTTCAGAAAGTGAAGTTGATATTGTTAAAATGAAAAAGCATTTTTGTTTTAACTGAACATTGATAAGAAAGATATAATTATTAAACGATTGTTACATAGGCTGTGTACTTTTTTGTTTTATGTATATTTTTTTGGGATCTTATAAATATATTTTTTCCTTTCTTTCTGTTTCATGCTATCAATATTCTTAATAAAAATTAAGTCTCTTATGTGAAATTAAAGAAAGTTATTTGTTTTTAATTGGTCTTGGAGCATAACTCTTTTTTTGTATTGGCTCCAGGTCTCATATAATATGATTTCATACAGCACGGCATTTTTTAGAAACCTATCTGCCGTGTTATACTAGGGTTACTTGTAATTTTTATTTTAACATTTTATAAATTTTTGAATTTATTTCAAAAATCTCAGCATATATGAAAATCATCCACTCTCATACCCAACATTGCTACTTTGCTTTAATTGGCCTGCAGATCTTTATTGACCTAGTACAATCAATACCACATGCAGTGCAGTAAAATAGGCTTTGGTTGTTGTTTCCTACAACAACCAAAGCCTACAAAATGCTGGACGCTGTACACAATAAAAATACCATACCCCTTTAAAATAGCCTTAGGATTTTTACGTTTGGATTTTCTAGTATTTTACTTATCAGTAAAAATAATATAATGAATGAACAAATAAGAAACAATATTGTTTATTTTAACAGAATTAATCAAATTATTTTTGTATTATCGGCGGTATTATCGTTTAATAATTATCTAATACATTTTTGTATTATCGGCAAAATTTTTTCAATTTTACAAATTTTATAGCTCGTCATACTAAAATTCCGTGTTTTACTTAAAATTTCAAAAATAAATTTATCACACCCCAGAATCAAAATAAGATTACTAAAATATAATAGAATAGAAATCAGAATCGATAAGATTCAATGAAAAATAATCCAAATCCTATAAATGCAATCCATTCACATTTTCTATCTTTAGAACAAAATTTAAAAAGAAATTTCAGCAATTGGAATTGATCATCAGAGGAATGTATTTTCACACAGTAAATGCAAAAAAATCACTCTGTGATAGCTGCACTGCATAACTCAGGATTGAATTTTTTTTTAATTTTTTTTTTTTTTTTTTTTTGTATAAAGGAACAATGGTTTTGTAACAGTTTTTTTTTTTTTTTTTTTTGTTCCACTTACTTCAGCAATAGATTAGTGTCGAATTGTGAGGCAACACTGTATCTGTTAACTATTCAGAAATATCAGAGATTACATAAATATAAATAAATATCAGTTATGTTGTTCAGATTCATCAGAATGTTTCTGATAATATATGGGGTAGTTTTTTAAAAATGATGTGAAGACATGTCAATGGACCTTAAAAGATTAAAAAATTTCATCCAGTAAATGATATCAATGCATGTGTAACTGGACAAAGCACTGAAAGTAATAAAAACAATGTTTGATTAGAAAAAGAAAGATAATGATAAAGAAAAAGGTTTAAGACAAGAAATACATTCAACAAAAACATCATTGATAAAATATGAAACAATTAAGACAATAACTATTAAAAATGCTTGTTGCATAAACAATCTGAAAAGCTAATGAATATATTGTGTTTCTCTTATGCACAGTTTTAGGAACTTGAGTATATCAAGCAAAGGAAATACAGAATATCACATTAATACAGAATATCATCCTTTAACATTAATTATACAATTGAAGGTCACCATAGCCCACCCATAACCTTCCTATTTGTTGACATTAACAGATTTTTAAAATCTATAATAGCTATAAAGTTATTTGGAGGGGCACAGACTTTTTACTACCCTGTATAGTATTACTGTGTCACAATGATGTAACACTAAAAATAATTACATTGAGAAATAAATATATAAGTCGCATGGTAAAGAAGCTACTTACATCTTGGAGAATCTAGATTCAATTTCAAATCTCATAATTCCAGGTTTTCTGGAGCAATCTAGGTTTAGACCTAGTCATTATTTAGAAATAATCCTACACAAATATGGATCTATTTGTTAGATCTACATAAGCAGAGATGTCTGTATCAAAAAATTTATCGATATAAAATATCAATATTGAGTTATCAGAATACTATCTTTATATGCATTTACAACAGTATTTCATTGCCAATTTATATTCCAAAAATTATTAAACCAGACTAATTTAAAAACCAAAGTCATATTCACATGAAAATATATTTATTATTTTAACAGATAAAATTTCAAAAACTTTAATTTTATTTCATAATTTATTGAGTCATAGTAAAAAATATTACTCTACTAAAACAAAATAATTATATTCTACTAAAGAATATTTTCATTCCTTTATACCTTTTTTACTGCTCTGTTAGGTTAATACACTTAATAAACAAAATATCAGCACCAATGAGCAGACCAAATTGTAATTATAACAGAATAATTAGGAAACCTTTCTCATTAAAGGTTTTCTAATTATTCTGTTATAATTATGATTTGGTCTACTCATTGGTGCTGATATTTTGTTTATTAAGAATATTTTCAATCAGTTTATTTTCATAATAAGAATAATTTAAGATATCAAGAATATTAAATTAAAACTAAGAAAAGATTTTTCAACAATATTCGAATAAGTATGTAATATCATCTTATATATAACATTATCTAATATGCAGCACTTTTGTGATGACAAGATATATTACAATAATGTCAGAGAAATTAAATTATTTTTTAATTTCTTCTTGATGACTTTCATTAGGTTAGAAAGGATGATCATAATATCAACTTGATATCATTTTTGACTAAAGCAGCAATTTAAGTTCTTGAAAATAGCATCTGGCTATTTGCATGATTTTAAATTAAGTTTAAAATTTACTATGTATCAGGACTATTTCAAAATCAAGCATGGGCTGTCCATACTTATGGCAATATAGTCTGATAAGTAAATGAATGAAATTCAACAGGCTGAGCATATCCTTTCTGAAACAACTGGTTATATGAGATCTGAATTGAACCCTATTCTTCAGATAGAAAACCAATGTTTAATTTAATCATGTGTCTATCTCACTGATTCTCACTGCTTCTTATAATTGATTATAATATTTGTTGCAATTTGCACAGTTTTCCCTAAAGTTGTAATCACTCTGATATTTTTATTCTATTTCATTTTAAAGAAATGCTCATTATGATCGACTAATGCAGTTATTTTCAACCTTTTTCAATTCAACATATACTAACAAAGTCACTAAAATTTTCAAAGCATACCATGATTTTTTGGTAAAGGTTTTTTCATTAAAATATATATTATTAAAATTGTTTAAAAATTTATTAGTTAAAATTCCAATCATGATGTTATTTTTAAAAATAATATTGATCATGAATTTTTGAATTTTATTTTAAGAACTTTTTTATTATATGTATAATGTAGATTTTTCATTTTTATTAACGTTTGTGAAAAATATACAATATTTCTAAAATTTATTTTGATAATTTTTTATTCTTGAATTTTTTTTCACTGTTTTTGACCTACTCCCAAACTCCAATGACACATTGGTTGAAAATCATTCCATTAATGAGTCATAAGCTATAATTTTGAATATAGTGCTCTAGATTATATTTTTGGATCCAAAAAATTCTATATGAAGAGTCATGGCAGTGACTAATTAAAGTACAGTATTTACTTATGTTCTTAGTGCATAAATCATTATAGAAATAACAAAAATCAGCTCATTGTAATTATCATTCTATATTAAATATTAATCTGACATTTTGTGAAATATTAACTTCAAGCACTATTAAACCATTCAAAGTTACTTTGTAAAAAACTTTTATTTTGAAAAACGTTTTCAGCATCTATTAGCTATCTTCCTCTTACTACAAAATTTAACCTAGATAACAACTGACTCTTATAAAACTGTTAGCATTCTAGAACAAAAACAAATTTGAACCTTTGAAAAAACTTATAAACTACAAATTTTCATTTATATTTACAATAATAAGCCTTGAAAATAAATTCTAATATGTATAGCAATGTTATAATCTCGCTAATGCTACTGACTCCCATTACGTTGCACTACTTCCTTCACGGCAAACTTCCAGGCTTCTGAAATACTATTTGATTGTTTTTCATTTATGACTCTTCCTTGACAGCTCCCCGTGAAAATCTGTATTTCGTCTGCTACAGTTAATTCATTTACATCATGTAGCTTAATCACTTTAGCGTTTTCCCATTCTACTTTAACATTATACTCATAGGCCCTCTTCGCTAAGGCTGTTGTTAGATTCCCTCTATATCTCTCTCATGCTCACTTATTTTATCTTTTAAGTTTCTAGCCGTTGCTCCTGTGTATATTTCTTTTTGCCATTTGTCTATGTTTTTCTAGGGGGATTTGTTATACTCCTGTGTACTCTTCTCGTTTGTACTCATCTTTCACATTTCTAAGCATGCTGAAGATTGTCTGCGGTCTTTTATAAGCAGGTTTCCTATTCTTTTTCTTCAAAATCCTGTTTACTGTTTTAAAGCCTCTTAGTGTGTCAGGTATTACTGCAAAACCTCTGTTTATTTGACTTTGGCAGTCTTGCACGCTGGGGCCTACTTGTTCTTGATTGGCATTATGTCCTCTTTCCTGTCTTTCTGAGACCTCTTTGTAGATTTTATAAAGCATAAGCGTATAAGGTAGTACAGAACGAAACAAGAGTATCAGTATTTTGTACTTTATTCTCTGGATTCTCTAGGTTCTCTGACCCAATTTGTTGGAAGTGTACACAAGATAATAAATCATTTAAGTTAGCGCGTGTGTTTCCACTTAAGCGTCAAGATAGCATGTTGGAAGTGTACACAAGATAATAAATCATTTAAGTTAGCGCGTGTGTTTCCACTTAAGCATCAAGATAGCACCCTCATCGCGGTAGAAGTTGATTCCAGATGTCAATCCCCGACAGATTTTATTTGCTAGTCTTCTATTATATCTGTGTTTTTGGGCTATTTCTTCTATCTTTCTTAGTTTTTCTATGAATAGCTGGTCTGTGCTGCAATGCGATAAAGCTCTAGCTATGTAAGACCTTAAGGCTGCTTTCTTATGACTGCATTTGTTATTCGACCATTCTGGGATTATCACCAAAATACTTGATGATTTTCGGTAAACTGATGTCTCTAAGGAATGGCCTCTTATTACTGACTGAATATTCGTTCGTTCTCTTTCTGCTCCAACGACAGGTCAGACCATAGCTAGGATCTGTGAAGATTGCTTCTAGGTCTTCCGTCTTATCCATACTACTCCAGATTTACTTGTTTTTGTGACTAAGTTTCAGATGCTAATTTAAATTAATAAAAGAATTAGAGCAGATATAATGTAGATATATAGCATTAAAATTATTTTTTAATATTCCTTCTCTATGTTGAGATTATTATGTTTTTCACTGATTGAATTAAAATAAAAGAAAACAACAAATTTATTTCTCAAAGAAAAAATATTTTTTATAAAGTAATCTGTATCTACCCATCATCACTATCTACAGACTGATCAATCACAATTGAAATATCTCACTCCCAATAAAAGAACCTCAAATTCTGTCCCATTGATAAATAACACTATCCTCTTCCTTTCGATTGCAAAAATTATCATCTTATACATGCACTCTCTCCACTGCACAAATTTTGCAAAGACTATAAATTAAGAATAGGCCATGTCGGCTGATGCTTTACAACATTAAAAAAACCCATACAAAGTAAATCTGTAAAAAGTATAAAAATATATAAAACATGCAAAATATATCATAATAATTTTGTGAGATCCATGAAATATCGCTTATATTTTAATATTCTGTTTATAATTATCATTTATATTTTGCTTACTTAATATTTGTATTACATATATTTTATAATAATTATGCTACTTGATTATATTAATATAGTGATTGTATAACTAGTTATGTTAACCGATTTATATTATTATTTTGTCAATTATTATATCATTTAACTTTGTATAATTTTATCATCTTTTGTATAATTTTTGTTAACATATTGAAATCAATGAAACAAAAGTTAGCTTCCTTTCTCCTCTGATTGACGTTACTTTCAAATAAACTTAGATAAAATGGGCTGATAATTGCCTGGACGAGGAGGAAGGATGTTACAAAATTTTGACGGAGAACACGGAACTTTCCACCAATATAGCAACAATGACAATATCGAGATGATGTCAATAACTGAATCATATCCTCCCCAAAGAAAGATAAAAGGAGAGGGGAAGGAGAGTGACGATGACAAGTAACGGCTAATTCTGACGAGTATGTCAGTTGACAAATAACTCAGAGCAGAGAGAGAGGGAAGTTGTCCTCTCTGAAGAAAGCAGTTCTGACTTGTTCGACTCATCCAGGTATGTAACGCCAGAGAAGCAATATGTCAACCCGTTTGCTACCGATAGGTCCGATAGGCGTAGTCAGTCTTGCTCATGCATAATATAGTTCGTTTCCTTGATTTTTCTCTTCTTAAATTTGTAACCAATTTATTATTTAATATCTTGCTTAAATAAATATGACTATATATACGAATCTGCCTGTGTACTGTGTGCTCTTTCTTCCTTCAACCCGGACCCCATGTGCCGCATACCTACGCAGCCTTATTCTGAATTAATCTAAATTAATTGGCCACCCGTTGCAGATTCTCACAATTTATAACAATAAAAGTTGAAAAATATAAAAAAAACATTATTGTGACACAGTGCACAACATCTATGGTATGGTTTTTTTAAATACTTAACCAAGAATTCCCAAGCTGCTAGTAAGTTATTTTTGCAATCAAGAGGAGAAAGAGTAGTGTTATTTATCATTTGTGAATGGGGTTAGAGGTCTTTAATCAGTAGTGAGATCATTTCCATGTGTGATTGCTTAGTTGTAGAATATTAATGATGGGTATATATCCAAAAATCATTTATTAAAAAATGCTTTAGTTTGAGAAATAAACTTGTTCTCTTTTATTTTGTGTTAATCAAATTAGGACTTAGTTCACTTATAAATTAGAATAGTTTAAAAATAACAAAAATTGCAAAATGCTGTAGTTTTTTCCTTCACTACTATTACTACAATATACTTATATCACAATAAACAATGATACAAATTGCAGTATTATATAAAGAAAATATTTTCCAAGATATATCTATATCAGAATTTACATTCAACATAAAATTTCAATTATTTGTATAATACATATTATTTTTTGTATAGATACACTACATTATTACAAATCCAGTGGGTTGTTTAACATATGTTTATTTTTGAGTTTTTAATGAGCAAATTCTGTAGCCCAGTATTTTTCATAATCTTGTATTTGGCAGTCCCAAGGATGTTGGAGTAAAGTTCAACTTTTACCTGAAAATTACCCAGTATCCAGCAATGGGTAACAGATTTATATGAATAACATTAATCTCAAAATAAATTAAATTGAATTGACTAAGCTTTTCAGTTTGTTTTTAAATTGTAAGAAATAATCATAATTAAAAAATTGTTTATAATATTAAATTGATCCAATCAACATTATATAAACAGCAGAAATAGTAATATCAAAATAGTTAACAAAATACTGTGCTGTCAAAATTTTTATAATTAAATTGCAATAATAAGAGATTACAGGAATCCCTTGATTAGTGCAGTTAATAAATCCTCACAATACACTGCATATATCAAAACCTCATTATTCAAACTAAAAAACCAATAGGAATAATTAAAATGAATCCCGGAAAATTTCAAAATTACCATATATACTCTAATATAAGCTAATCCATGTATAAGCCAACTCCTGACTTCAAAGTTTAAAAATCAGTAAAAATGCGTAACCCGTGTATAAGCTTACTCCCAGACTTTAATTTGATAAAAATTTGAAACCGATAAATTACATATGTCTTTGATTTTCTGACTATCGATATAATGCCATTTACAAAAATAAATATTTTATTGAAACTTTAAATATATACATATAAAATAAATTTTATAATACATATATAATTTATACAATATATAATTTAAAAAGTCAAATTTTACTTTACCCGATGTGATCAAGCGTGTCGTGCTGCCGAATCCAACCTGCGTTTATAAAAGTGCATCAGATAGGCGATGCTGTGCTGCCTGATGTGCCACGATGCAGACATTCTCGACAATAATATAGCTAAAGTGATCCAGCGCAGTGCGCCTACATAAGATTCTTGGATTATTTAATTTAAAAGTTTAGATTGGGCATACTCGTAGGTATAACCCGGGAAATAGAACGATGAAGTGAGAAGGGTTGGAGGGAAAGGTAAGGAGAGGGTAGTAACCAGACTCCAAGGGGCCATCAGCATCTTGCCATTTTAAATATAAGAAAAGTAAAAAATACACAATTTGCTCACAGAGCTTAGGAAGACATTACAATAATATGTTACATGATTGTTTTAGGCAAGAAGTAACAGCTAAATAATATAAACAAAACTAATGACAAGCAGTTAGCCAGTGCAGGCTTTGTAAATAACAGATGAAAAGATGTCACAGTACAATATTTCGCCGGTTGATGGTAGTGAAACAGATGGAAAGAAGAATCTATACATTTACATAGTTCTAAGAGCTGAGCACTGTTTTAGATTGAGAAGTCTAGTGCTTTTGTGTCAGACAGGTATTGTCTCAGGGCTAACAGCAGCTGGGGGATGAAGATGAATCTGTCCAATGGGCAGGGCCAGTTGCAACCAACTGAGGATGGCAGTCCTTTGCTAG
>AYEL01079583.1:0-22289 GCA_000484575.1 Olivierus martensii | reverse complement strand
GAGAGACAATCTATTAATATTTCAGATGCTTGGAAGTTTGCATTGCACGAAAAAACCGCAACAGAACGAGAATAGGTGGCACGAGCAAAGATGTGACCTTAATATATTTATTAATGCTTTTGTTAAAATAATACTGTTATTTACACGTGTGAAAATGTGTTCTTTGTTTATAGATTTTATTTTAATTTATTTTATTTTAGTTTTTAAGATTCTGATTATTTCAATTTGTTAAAAATTGTTTTAATTTTCGAATTTGTTCTATGTTCTGGAACACCAAAAAATGTATAACTGTTGGTCATTCTATAGGTTGTATTTATGCTAGAGAGTTGAAGAGGGCTATTTAAAGCCGAAAACGTTCCTCAATAAATTAAATGTTTCACTGAGAATTAATTTTGGACTGCTTATTAGTGCTTATTGTTAAACCTTAATTAAGGTAATAAACTTTGATAATTTACATAAAAATATTTTCTTTTTATTGTTGTTATTGAATAACTGTTTTTTTTTTCTAAAAAAATTTCATTTTAAAGTATCACAGTAAAAATTCCATTGGAATATGTCTACGTCACCCGGCTCCCAAGAGACCGTTTGAAGTTTCATTTTCCCTTACATTGTATTGTGTCTAGTTGAGTTTAGTTATCGTATTCAAATCTTTGATTGTATTTTAGAGTGGATCATCCTAATGATGACGTCATAACATTGTTAGGATGACGTGTGCAACGTGATTTCTAGACGTTAAGTGTAGGATTTTGAAGTTTTGATTTTGCTTACGATGAACTTTCTTTGATAGACTAAAGTTATTTTTCAATACAGATTTTAAATAATTATTACTTTTCGTTATTTTAAACATTAGTTACTTTTTAATCTATACAGAGATTTTAAATAATATTTTTTTTTCTTATTTTTAAACATTATTTTAGTTACTTTTTAATCTAATTAAATCATTGTCGTTATTTTAAAAATTATTTCAGTTATTTTTTAATCTATTTTAATTAAATCATTGATGAGTTAAATATAATAAGCATTTATGGATTGCTAGCGAATGGATTAAACATTCTTAATTTATAATAATGAAAAATAAGGTACAATTGTTGCCTTACCGAAGCACGGTGAAAGTAGTACACATCGAAAGTGGGGCCAAAACATGCAAAAAATCCCTAGTGAACCAAGGGTCAAAGGTCAAACATATACGAGATACTGAGGCATCTAGGCGGCATAGGTAGTGGAGCAAGGGAACGGAACACGTCACGTGGCAGATCATAGTGACGCCAGGCACAACGCCAAACCACATGCGCCATTTGCAATAAAAGAAACTTTGCGGGTCTACATCTCGTAAACGTTTGATCTTTGACCCTTGGTTCACTAGGGATTTTTTGCGTGTTTCAGTCCCCCTTTCGATGTGTACCACTTTCACCGTGCTTCGGTAAGGCGACAATTGTACCAAAAATAAATATATTTTTTCACTCAAAAATGAATCCTAGATAAGATTCTCAATCGATTGTTGAATTTTTGTGTCGCGTCGTATCGGGCAGTGCGGCGTCGCCTACTTGATTACAGTATATAGATGCAAGTTAGAGTCGGCAGCGCGACACGTTCTATAAATAATGATTACTTAAAATGTGAGCATATTTATTATTTGAATGCTATACTTGACATATTAATTATAAAGCAGGAATGTAATTTATATTTGATATGTAAATTATTCCAAGTCAATCATATAATAGAGTACAGTCATATTTCATCTTACTTCATTAATTTGTTCCAAGATTCGCGATTTAAATCGAAAAATGACGCAATTCGAATCAACTATTTAAAAATCGATCTAGACCGCCTATAAATAATCCCGTAATGTAGCTAATAACGTTTCTGAGCTTCTAAATAATTCTATAAAATATTTTGCATATTTTAATCATTATTTTATTCATTTTTGATATTTTTGCCTTTTTTATTGGTTTTTAGATGTTTTATGAGATTTTTAATAACTTCACTAACTGACGCAACGTATAGTTGCATATGCGTATACGTTGCGTCATACTATACGTAGCAGGCAAGTATAGGCTACGTATAGTATGACGCAACGTATACTATACGTAGCAGTATGGTACTATACGTATATATACGTATACTATATGTATAGTATACTATACGTCATACATTGCGTCATATGTATAGTATACGTATAACGCAACGTATACCTACGCATGCGTATACATATGCGTAGTATATGCATAGCGTATACGCTATGCAAGTATACGTTGCGTCATACTATACGCAGCAGGCAAGTATACGCTACGTATAGTATGACACAACGTATAATGCAGTTTATGCACTATATGTTGCGTCAGTTTTTCACAGGCCTGTAAAAAACTAACTGTTTATATACTTTAAGGTCAGTTTTTCACAGGCGTAAACGCTGCGTTAATATGCTAATGTAAATGCATCGCGCACAAAACGTCGAGCGCGCCGATGTTCAAACCAAAAGTGTACGAATAAATCAACAATGTCATTTAGCTATTGACCAATTACTGTGACGTCATTTGAAGTCAGTTGATTCAATATGAATAGTGAATCTCATGAATAGCTTTATTTATCGATGGTTTCATTCAAAAAATTATTGAATGTCATGGTTTTGCAATCGCAATATTCAAAACGTAAAAGAACTGTATAAATGCGTGAGATATATCGTTTCGGAGAACAACAAAGTTTCAATAACCAGCCCTGTTCGGACGAATGGTCAAAGTACTCTTTTACGCAGCTAGAAAGTTGAACAAGTGTTAACTTCGGCGTAAAGACGCAGCGTCTAGCATATAGCATAAGTAACATCAGCATCGCTACACAGACATGTTTTCATTGGGTTTTATGCTGTGAGACCAACTTTTAGTAGACTTATTTTTTCCTATTAATAAAAAAACCGACGTAAATCGAAACTACATAGACAAGGCATGACTGTATCTAAAATTTATTTTTTATTATTAGAAGATAAAAGCAATAATAATATGAAGCAATTTCTACTGTTATTTTTAATATACCAAATTATAACTAAACTAGAAATTCCCCGCTCATAAAAATGAGCGGAAATATACTATTGTAATCTAAATTTAGAATACTTTATATAACAGCATATTGTATAATAATAGCTTATCTTGCAAATTTATTTACTGTATATTTTATTAAGCATTAGTTCAAATGTGTAGTAATTGCGTGGGGGTCGGTGGAGGCTGCACCCCACGGGCGCCGTGCCCCCGTGAGGGCCCCACCCCAATGGGCCCTAGGCCCGTGGGACCCGGTTTCATCTCCCCGGTAGGCCTGTTGGGTGGGGCTGCACCCACCAGGGATCAAGAAGCCACCGTCGGGTGGGGGCTCACTCCCAACGGGCCCTTGGGGGCCGGTTTCATCTCCCCGGTGGGCTGCACCCAGTTTCATCTCCCCATGGGCACTGGGGTCCCCATGGGGTGGGGCTGCACCTCAGTGAATATATATATATAATTAAATTTTTTATTTAAAAAAAACTAACTTCTAAAATTCTCCATTGATGAATATTAGTAGGGTTTTTCATATGTTCTTCCAAAATTTTTGCCATTCTCTTCTGTTCAAAGAGTTTTGTATGAACAGAAGTTAACTCATATTGTAATTCAAAAATATTTGAATTTTTTCTTTTTAACTTTTCATTTTTTCTCAGAATTTCAGATAAATATTCTTTCATTATTGAAATTTTTTCTTTTTGATCTTTATAATATTTAGTTTCTTTCTGCATTTCTAAAGATCGTATATGTGACTTTTTCTTCCAATTATTTATTTGTTTGTTTGTATGATCTAATTTTATTTCAACTATTTGCATTTGCCTGATGTTCTGAAATAAATTAAAATGAAATATTACATAGAATTAGATTAAATATAATTTTATTTTAACAAAATAAAATGCAAGTAGTTCTTGACTTTATGAGTTAATTCATTCCTGGAATGTGCTTGTCATAAACCAAAAATCAGTTTCCCATAGACATAAAAGAAAGAGTTCCAGTTTCAACAATGAAATTTGACTATAATGAAATTATGTAAAAACCAACAAAATCAATAGTTTATGATTAAATGATGATTTATTTATTTACTTAAAGAAATAGAAGCATAATTTTTAAAACCAAGCAAATTATAATAACAATGAAATTATAGATATCACAAGTTTAAAAATTTATATTCTTCATTATTATTGATAGATAAATAGATGAGCTTTAACACAGATGAACTACTGCCTTAGTCACAATCTAGGAATGAAAATTATTGATTTAATGTTACTTAATGGTGGCCAGTGAGTGCATTAGTTTTGTATTTCAACCTGTCATTTTGATTTTTCAATACAATACAGTATAACTATATTGTATAGTTATTTATGTAATTTTAAAAGCCTTTCTATTACAGTTTAGCATTTACTTATTGCAATTAATGCTCATGTTTTTGATTTTTATATTTGAAAAAAAACTCACAAACTCAGGAACTTATAAATCAAGAACTACTTGTATTCTTAATTATTACTTGTTCTCTTTGCTTTTTAATTTCATCTAAAATGTTATTTTTATTATTTAATTCATTAATAAGTAGATTATATTTATTTTTTAAAGATGTTAATTTGTTCTGTATTTTCTCAGTGCAGTTGGTTTGTTCAATAATTTCCTTTTCTTTTAATTTGAGTTCTGTTTCTCTTTTTTTAATTTCCAGCTTTTCTTGATCAAAATTTTCATGTTGGATAAGTAATTCTTTCTTTAATCTAAAGATATGATCAGAAATAAGTTTCTCCTTTTCTTGATATTGTTCTAATATAATCTATTAAAAATAAAAGGATAAAATTCACTAAATAAGAATGAAATATTATAGCCTTTCATTAAAAGTGACTTATATATGATATAGTTATCTGTGGGCTTATTAAATAAAGCTCATAAGATGCCAGGCTGTTGGAAATAAGTGACTAATTGTACTGTTCTTGATGAAATGTCATAGCAATCACTATTCTGACAGCTATGACATTTCATAATTGATATGAAGATGTGCACAGTATTGTATGAAAATGATTGAATCAAAATACTCTTGTATTACAGTTGTGGAATAAAATTATTCAGTATCTCTGAATACCTAATAAAAGTCAGATGCAGATAGATGAATTTTGATAAAAAAAAACAGACTGGATGATGATAGATACTATAAATCCATACCTTATAGTAACTTTCAGTAAATGCAAAGGAATTTGTTGGGCAGTATGAGAATTTTTCTTAACCCAAATATGGTAGTTGTGAATGTTTACATTTCCTTAGATGAAAATATGGCATATCCAATGACTTAATTCTACATGCACCACACATGAAGGCATAAGATCATGTGGAATTGTGAAGATTCTGTGCATCTTATGTACACAGAACTTTCATAATTCCAAATGCTCTGCAGAAATCTGATGTATTTTCCATGGATCACTTCATGACAGCAGTTAAAATATCTTCAGCCTGTTCTACAAAGAGATTTTATGCCTTTTAAATACACATATAAGTATCTAATTTCCTCAAAATGAGCAACCATTATTTTTATAGCATATAATATTAGTGGAACTTTTTACAATTGCTTAAATCCTAAAATTCCCAATTCTCAGTAGCAGCATTATTCTTGTTTTCATAATACAGCTTCATAAGCAAAGCATATTTAGATAAAATATGTTGTTTTTTACTAATCTGCAAGATTGGCATGAAATGCCTTGTGTCTTCCTTTATACCAATAAATCACTTTTAGGAGTTATGACACATGCACATATTTTTTGTCACTCATAGTGCTATTTTTCTATAGTGAATTTAAAAAATATCTTGTCATGGAAATTACTTTTTGCATGTTTTGAGGCACTGGGTTCAGGGCCAGGTCTATGGTTGCTGGCGTCCTGGGCAAATTGAACTTTGGTGCCCTTTTTAAGTATAATTATAAAAATTTTCACAAGGAAAAAAACTAAAAATATAGAAGTGGGTTTATTACCTGTTGGTTGTTTTTAACAAACAATGAACAATAATATTATTATTCTCATCCAATATTTGGACAGTATGAACAATTAGTCTATCTAAAACATTTATTTTATTATTTTTTTTGCCTTTAGATAAACAAATCTTTTCATGGCACTTTCTGTATTTATATTCTTTGCAATAACATTTTCTATAAACAAAATTGCCAAAGAATTCATTCTGTCTTCAGGAATGGAGGACTGTAAGTATGTTTTTATAAGCTTTAGTAAACTAAAGCTTCTCTCACCAGCGACAATATTAATAGATATTGTAAGCATTATTCTTAATGCAATCCACAGATTTGGCATGACATCCTGTAACTCGGGTGGACAACCTTTTTTTTTTGTAGGGAGCTGTATAGAAAAATTTATGGTGGGCCAAGGGCCAAAACAAAAACAATTGATAATAATAGTATTTATTTAAAAAGAGAAGGTACAGATATGTAAGTATACATAGTGTTGGTATTAGATATAATAAAATAATGTGGCCTGCGGGCCGGAGGTTGCCCACCCCTACTGTAACTTATTAGTTTTTATGAACCTAATTTATAATATATAGAGAGAAACTTGCTTTTTTTCCATCTTAAAAACATCAAATTGAGAAAATATTTTATTTTTTATTTTTGCTTTTTCTTTTTTTGGAAGATCTTTGATGGCACCCCTAAGCAGTAGAATGCTGCTCCAGGCAACTGCCCAAGTTGCCAGTACCTTGGGCCAGCTCTGGTTGAGTTTCATCTGCTAGATATCTCTGCAGTTAGTTTGAATAGGGATACTTTAATTATGAGTATCCAGATTTTATTCTAAAAAATATCATGTCTAGAAACATTTGGAAAAAACATGATTCAAAAGTTTTAAAAACAATCATTTCTTTCAAAATATAATTATTATTAGAAAAATATAAAATAATAAATATGTAATAATTTCACCTTTGATTCTAGATATCTTCTTAAATATTGATTTTTCTCTATTGTTAATTGCTCACATTGTTTCTTAAGTTTTGTGGTTTCTTTTTCCTCCTCTTCAATCTGTCTATTGGATTCTTGAAGATTATATTCCATAGTTTGAATCTGTCTAAATATTGATTTGAGCTAAAAAAATATTGAAAGAAAATGAATATGCTATTGTTTGATAAAATAATTATTAAAAAATCATTGAGGAATATGTATAGATATTTAAAAATTTATAGTAAGAATTAAAATTTATTTATTACAAAATTGCATAAATTTTGTAAAAAAAAATTGCATGTCCATAGACATCATGTACTGGAGAGAAACTTAAGGCAAGGCTTGCTAAATAATATTGTAATGGCTATTACACGTATTAGGTAGGTTCCATTCACGCTAAATTTATTAATAAATAAAATTACAAACAAATTTAAAATATAACAATTAGATGATGAAAGTTGTAATATTAATAGAATTAAAAATATAAATAAATAAATAAATTTATTGCAGTGCTTTCTAATCATGTAGACTACAATCCTCAAGATTCAGTTGTCAATGCTTCAGAGGATTTGCAAAAATAAAAAATAAATTGCACTTGTTAAAGCACACTAATCAAATTTGGCACTGCATATATTAAGGAATAGTTTCAAGTTTTTTTTTTGCACTAATCAAAACCACATTATTCAAACCCACAGTAATCAAGGGATTCCAGTACACTGATACAGAATCAATGTTACATTTGCCATATGGTAAATATGCTTTGCTACTTGTAACATCTGGGTTTAATTCTGGGTCTCACCTTTTCAGATTTTTATGAAAAGAATCTGGGCTTGTGATTTATTGAGCCCATTCTTCACCTGCTGGCCAACTTGTATTCAACAACTGTTTTGGATAGTCTTTGGCAGACTGTGAAATAGTCATACTGTTTAATTATATTGTAAAGATGAAAAGTAACATAAAATCAAAAAGCTAAATCAATTTTTTCCATCATATTATGCATTATTAAAATTGAAAATGTTAACTCAAGAAGTTTTATTAAATTTAAAGTCATTTAAATTTATAAAACATTTGTTAAGCTTCAAAACTGCCTAGTGCATGGATTGCCAAAATTGAGGAGTGGTAAGAATGCTGACTAAATTCCTCAATTTTGATCTTTTAAAGCTGCTGGCTACCAAAATTATTTTCGTCAAAGAATGCAAAATTAAAGTTTAAAGTTATACAAAAAAAATATGGCTGGATATGGATGATTACCAAATATTCAATACAATTCTATTTAATGTGACAAATTTACTATGATTAATTTATTTTTATCTGTTGTTATGGATAGCAATATTGCAAATAAGAAAAATTGTAATCTTTAATATGAAAATTATTTTATAAAATAAATTTCTCTTGTATTCCAGAAAAATTGATAATATTGAGATAATTGATTTTATTCATGATTTTAAGTACAACTTTACATAAATTGCATTTTCCATAAAATGTAAGTTTGTAATGAAACAAAAATACTATATAAGGAATCATCCATAAACTACATCATGCTATTTTGAACACTTTTTAATCATTCTCCTTCATTTTTCATCATACCAAATTTGACTTCTTGGCTGCGATGTCACAAATTTGAAGATCCCCCTTTCTACTTAAAAATTTTTTCTTCAATTTTTTATGAAAATAAAAATAAATCAATACATAAAATAGTTGAAAATAGGAATTACTTTACTTTAATACAAGTATTTCTCAGTCTACAAGTTCCTGGTTTACAAATTCCCAGATTAATCAGGCTTTTTTTCAAATATAAAGTATCAAAAATATGAACATTATTGCAATAAATAAATTCTAAACATAAAAAGGTATTTAAACTCAAATACATTGCTATGCAATATAGTATTATTGATTTTGTAGTAGAAGCAGAAATAGCACATTCTCTGATTTTTATCAGAATCAACTTTAAAATAAAATGAAAGCACTTATTGCAGTATAGGAAAAATTTCTAATCATAAATTGAACAATTTATGATTAGAAATTTTTTCGTATACTGCAGTAAGTGCTTTCATTTTATTTTTAAGTTGATTAAAGGGTAAATAGCAGTAGTTGAAAGTATACCAAGTTTATCAGAATATTATGCTAACTTCTATTTTCAGATTATTAGTAGTTCATCTGCATTAAAGCTCCTCATCTATTTATCTGTCAATAGTAATGAAGAATAAAAATTCTTTAAAACATTAATACAGCATAAATAATGTCTTTATTATTATAATGTGCTTGATTTTAAAAGCTATATGAAGGCAGCAAAGTTATCAAAGCTAATAGGGTGCATCCCACATGCATCGGCAGCAAAGTTATCAAAGCTAATAGGGTGCATCCCGCATGCATCCTTGATAATCTGGAATTTGTAAATATGTTTACATTAATACAGCATAAATAATGTCTTTATTATTATAATGTGCTTGATTTTAAAAGCTATAATTTCATTTATTTAGATAAATAAATCATTGTGTAATCATATAATAATGATTTTGTTGACCTTTACTTAATTTTATTGTGATGAAATTTTCTTATCAAGAACAAAATTCCTTGTTTTAACATCATATCTGTGGGAAATTTATTCTTGGATTATGAGTTCTTACTTAGCAAGCTCACTAAATGAATGAATTAATTTGTAAAGATGGGAATACTTGTAGTTTATTACATATACTGTACTCTAACTTACAAATAAATCTTCAGACATCTGAATATAAATGTCTTAGAATTAGATTTATGTTTTGAATTTATAATAAATCTATTTCTAAATGTTTATATTACAATTCAACAAACAAATTTTATATTTTATAAAATAAATTTTAATTACTAGAAAAATAGAAATATAGATCTATATAATATATAAAACTCACCATTTTACAGTGTGGCATCACAATTTGCATGATCCTTTCCTCCTCTACATCATTTATCATCATAAATTTATTATCCCTCCCTTCCTAATAGCATGATGTCGTTTATGGATGCTCTCTAATAGTTTTTTTCCTCAGGTACAGTTGTTATAAAAATAGCTATTGCTTAATTCAGACTTGTTTAAAATAATAAAAAGTATTAGTAAATCCAATCTTGGTAACAATTAATTTTATTATAGTAGTCACTGCCATGATTATAAAAATTTTCTAACAAGAATAAATATTCTTGTTTATTGAATTTCTTGTATAATTAAAAATATTTATTCATTAAAATGGCTATTAAAAAAATTAAATATATCCATCAATTGAATTAGCTCCAGCCTGTTTAATTTTATACCATTTTCTGCTAGAACATTGAATAAATGTTTCTCAAATAGCTCAGCTCTTGAGAGATTTGTGTCATTTGATTTTTTATCAGTGCTTTTACAAATTTAGCCCATTGAGGTTCATTGATGTTTATATGTTACAGTCAATGCCTGAAGTCTAGCCAGTTCACAAAATGGCTGGCCACTTCTATATTTGGCCAAAGCCCAAGGTATACAAGAATTTATGACTATTTCAGGCTTTGGCTGGCATTCGCAATGTGGACGACAATCAATGGCCAATTCGAGAACTGTTCAAAAAGTGACCAAAGCTAGAAGTTTTGCGGAGCTGTTCATGCAGTTACAGGAGTTAGTCATACCAATTTTGACTCGTGTTATTACCACTGTGAAAATCTTTTTAGTTTAGTAAAAATAGAAAAAATTATTTCAAAAACAAAGAGAAAAACTAATTAGTATTCAAATAGTTTTATTTAAATTGAAAAATTAACGAAAGCTAAAAATGTCTTTCTGGTTGAAAAAAACATCAAAGAAAACAGTAATAATGTTTGTAGCTAGAAAAATCATGTCAAAAGGATAAATGTATTTACAGTTGAAAAAACATGAGAGAAATCTTTTTAGTGAATAGTTTAAAAAATCACACAAAAGAAATGACACTTAGAATATAACAATTCTTATATTCTAGGCATCATTTCTTATATTCTAAGCTTTATTTTCTTATAAAGATTTGCAAAGTTCTTTTCTTAATTTTAATCTCAAAAATAAAAACCAAATAATTAAAAATGATATATATTATTTATAGCTACAAAAATGCACTTTATTGTAAATATATTAAAATTAAATTGATATTTAAAATTTTACGAATTAATAATTGTCAAATTAAATGAATAATGATATTAAAAACTGCTTAATTTTTTAGAATATTTATTATATTTTTTAAACAAACAATAGATTCACACAAAAAGTTATATATAAGCTGAAAACATTTTTATATTTTATTATAATAAATGTTAAATATTTACCGTCTTTGCCAGAATTGTTCATACATGTGGTATTTCATTTTTATCTTTTTTATCTTATGGGAAAATACAAAAAATAAATCTATAATGCATTATGATAAATTGGTTACAGAAATGCAAAAAACATCTCTATCATCTTACCAGTAAACCAAAGCACTTTTAGCAGTTGAAATCACTCCTAAATTTTTATATTTAGTAGCTAACGTTTTTGGTAATAGTTACCATCTTCAGGCTAGAAAGATTTGAACAAGTTTTAAACATATAACCGCTTACTTATAGCAACAAAGCATTGCTATGGTGACTTTAATCCCAATCAAGTTGTATAAATAGGATTAATCCAGTTTTACAGAATGAAACATATAAAATATACCAAAAAACTTGATTGGGATTAAGTCACCATAGCAACACTTTGTTGCTATAAGTAAACGGTTAAATGTTTAGAACTTGTTCAAATCTTTATAGCCTGAAGATGGTAATTATTACCGAAAACATTAGCTACTAAATATAAAAATTTAGGAGTTATCTCAACTGCTAAGAGTGCTTTAGTTTAGTGGTAAGCTGAAGAGTATAAGCATAAATTGGACAGTATGTATTGTCTTTACCATCTTCCTTACTATGAGAGACAATCTCATTTGAATTAATAGATGGGTAAGTCTAATATAATATTATATTAGACTTACATTGTTGTATATTAATATAATATACAACAATGATTTCAAGATAGGATGGGAAGATGTGAGAATTGTAAAACCAGTTAAGGCACCAAGGCAGGCCTTAACTATAGAGACCTTAGAAATCATGCAGAGATGAAAAATGAAAGATTAATGAATGATAGACCTGCTCTAGAACTACCTCAGGCATGGACCTATGCAGTTGAATCAACATACAGGTGAGGAAGCCACTCCTCCTTAGTATAATAATAATAATAAAGACATTTGTTATGCACTATTATTATTATTTTGTGTTTATATGTAACTTTACTCCATGATTATTTATATACTAGTTACTCAAATCCTCTACAATTTATAGTATTAATTTAGTTAAGTTTTGAGTTCATAACTATAGCAACTTGTGTTATTTTATTTACTTGTTCATTTGTTTATAGTATTCCATTCTGTTAAACTTTAAACTTGTTCTATTTCTGTATGTAACCTGATGATGGCAGACTGCCGAAAATGTTTGTTACTCTGAAATAAAGTAATTCACAGCTGCAAAAAGTGCTTATTTGATATTATATTAGATTATACGAATAGAAGCAGTGAAAGCAGTAGTATGTCTAGGTGGGTAAGTTCTGTAATCTCTTGCATCAGTATTGTAAGACCAACATGTAACGTGCAGACAATCCCATTCTCACTGGTGAATAAGCCAAAATTCACACGAATGCACTCCATTACTTAACTCTGCAAAACTTCTACTTTTGGCCACTTCTTGAACAATTCTTGAATTGGCCATTGATGGTCGGGCTTATCAGGCTTTGGCCAAATCTAGAAATGGCCATCCATTTTGCGAATTGGCTAGACATCGGGCATTGGCTGTAACATATATATGCCATAAAAGTAGAACAAAAAAAACCATAAAAAAAAAAGCAATTAAAAAAATTCAATCTTGAGTTAAGCAGTGCAATCTCTTATCATGGAGCAGTTTTTTCCAATAACTAAGGATACAAGCACCACTAGCAGTTGAGAAATAACTTAAATACTTTAATAAACTAATGTTTTCGACAATTAAAGTCATCATCAGGCTTTCTTACATTCATTCAGTTATAAAGGCGTTTTAGAACAAAAATGTTAAAAGAACGCTTTACATTCTATAGAAAAAATTAAAAATTAAATTACAAGTTACGTTAAGGTTTCATTAAAATCAACATAAAAACTCGAGATAATAATTAATATACATTAGGATAAAGAAGAAAAATGTAACAAAAAATAAATAAGTAAAACAATATGTAACAATACCAATAGAGCCGATCATGCGATTACGTCATAGACACGTTAAGCTGGTAAAAATACGTTCATGCAGTATACTATTTCCACTTCCTAACTGCATATTTCCATGCATTGGGCATATCTTGAATTTTATCATTTAATAAACTTTCTTTATCCTCTCTACGTACTATTTCTAATGCTTCCGATAGATATTTGTAGTTAGTACAGATATCTATCGGAAGCATTAGAAATAGTATAGTTTCTTTATCCTAATGTATATTAATTATCTCGAGTTTTTATGTTGATTTTAATGAAACCTTAACCTAACTTGTAATTTAATTTTTAATTTTTTCTATAGAACGTAAAACGTTCTTTTAACGACATTTTTGTTCTAAAACCCTTTATAACTGAATGAATGTAAGAAAGCCTGATGATGACTTTAATTAGTCAAAACGTTAGTTTATTAAAGTATTTAAGTTATTTCTCAACTGCTAGTGGTGCTTGTGTCCTTAGTTATTGAAGTAAGGGTATAAGCATTTTATATTAAGTGAACATGCAGTTTTTTCCATTTATTGGGTGAAAATATGTGCCTCTGATCCTAAATTTTCCAATTGTTGAAATTTCTTTTTAAATTTCATGCTAAAGAGAAAATGTGAATGGATTGTATTTGTAGAATTTGGATTATTTTTCATCAAATCTTATCGATTTTGCTTTCTATTCTATCATATTTTAGTAATCTTTGTATTTGTAGAATTTGGATTATTTTTCATTGAATCTTATCAATTCTGATTTCTATTCTATTATATTTTAGTAATCTTATTTTGATTTTGGGGTAAGATAAATTTAGTTTTGAAATTTTAAGTAAAACTTGGAATTTTAAGAATTATATTTGAAAACAAGCACTAGTTTAAAGTGGAAAATTAAATAATTTATTGAAGCGCTTTCGACTTTAAAAAGTTATCTTCAGCATACAAATTTAAGTATCACTTTGATACTTAAATTTGTATGCTGAAGATGACTTGTTAAAGTCGAAAGCGCTTCAATAAATTATTTAATTTTCACTTTAAACTAGTGCTTGTTTTCAAATATAATTCTTGTTTTCTAAGTGGAAGTTCCTACTTATTAATACATGGAATTTTAATATGATGAGCTGTAAAATTGAAAAAAATTTTGCCGTATTCAAAAATTTTAAATATAGAATATTTTTACTTATTTGTTCATTTATTGCTTTACTTTTACAGATAATTTAGTAAAATACAAGAAAATCCTAATGTAAACAATCTAAGGCTACAGAAAGAGGTGTGGCTCTTTTATTGTTTTAGGGCATCCAGTCATTTAGCAGGAAACTGCAGCCAAGCATATTTTACTGCGCTGCATGTGATATTGAATGTAGTGTGTCAATAATGTATTCCTAGGCCAATTAAAGTAAAGTAGGAAATGTTGTAGCTGTTTATATATGAAAATGGACAATTTTTACATATATCATGTTTTTGGTTATAATCTGAAAATTTGTAAAAACTTAAAATGAAGGAAAAATATATTGATAAAATATTTTATTAAAAAAATGATAATATGTTAATAAATTTTTGTCACTTTTCAACTAATTATATAGTTAACTTAATTAAAATTTGCATAATACTTAGTTTTTTTATCAGTAATTTTTGTAAAATATCTGATCTTTTTCATTCATATCTTATTTTACTCATAAGACTTTCCACTACCAAAAAATATCAAACATTTCATTGGATGGCTAAGATTTCATATATGAAAAGTTGTGAAAAAAATAAAATTTGGAAAAAATTTTTACATTGTTAGAATGACAATAAAAAATGTAGAAATTTCAAAAAATTTCAATGAAAATTGTATGAGATTTCACAATTTTAATTTTTGCATATTAATTAGGTTTATTTTAAAAAATCTTGCAGACTTCAACATATTAGGAAAAGTTTTACCAACAAGTAAAAGGTGTGCCAATATGCAGCCCAAGGCAGTTACATTAGCAAAATTAGTTGTTAGATCTAAGGAGACACTCATTTTAAATGACTTTATGAATGATTATAAATTTTATAAGAGGTATATCAATGACCTACTAGTTATTTGGAAGAAAAATAATAGAACCAAAGATTTAGAAAATGCATATACAGATCTCATATATAGTCTAACCTTAAAGACAGACTAATTTACAGAAAATCAGTCCACTTCTTAGACATATTGATAAAAACAGAATAGACTTTTATTCCACCAAGATATTCCAGAAACTAACAGTTAACCTCCTAATTATTCCTTACGGAGGACCCAATGTCATATAAAAAGCTGCCTTCTAAGCATATTTTAAGAGGAGTATCACTCACACAAACAGGATTGAAGGACAGAAAGAAGAAACAAATCTAAGATTTTTGACATAGGCAAGAAACATGGTTATACCAAGAACTTCATGAGATCCATACATCAATAGAATAAATTAAAAAGAGATATGGCTAGAAGAAATAGTGATAGTAATCCATGAACTCAGTTGGCAAATGATGAAGCTCGGCCAGTTATTGATCAATATGTCCAAGTTCCATTTCATATGTCTAAACGTAAAACAGTGAAGGATGCTGTTAAGAAAATAAATAAAAAGATTGCTATAATCAGAGCACCTACTATTTTTTATTTGATTAGAAATGAGAAAGATAAACAGAGCAATATAAAAAAAGCCAGAGTGTACAGGATACCAGTTATAAATAGAGAAGAACATAAAGAAGCTTATATAGGCATGACAGAAAGATGTTTGTGAGAGAGATTGAAAGAACACTGAAATGACATTAGACAAGATAATGACACAACAGCTTTTGTGAAAGAGGCTTATGAAAATGGTATAAGTTTTAAATGGGATGAAGCTAGGATTTTTAGAAAAGTTAATAATTATGAAGGCAAGTATTTAGTATAGATGCTGGAGATTCTAAAAAGAGAAAAACATGAAGATCTTATTAATGATAGAACCCTAGAAAATGTTTCACCTACATGATGCATGTCATAAATCAAAAGTAAACAATTTTGCTATAAACTGTAGCATTTAATATTCTTAACATTTAAATGTTGTTTTTTTTCTATTAATATTGTTAAAAATCCTATACCTATTTAAAGTTAATATATTAATTTTTGAACACTATTGCGTAATTAAATTTTGAATTTTGTATTTGTTCTAAGAATATCATATAAGTTTGTAAAATGTTCGGAGTGTAATTCCGTTTCCTTACTATATGATATATTGTAGGAATTTCCAAAAGTACTTCACTTAATAAACTGTTTTTGTGTTTTGTCCTTCTTAGCAGTGTTAGATTAATTGATTTTTATATTAAAATGGCATTACATATTTAATTACGTTTTTATATTCAAAATGGAAGAAAAGTTTATATCCCTCCAAATAACTTGATAACTATCATAGATTTCAAAAATCTGTTAATGCCAACAAATAGGAAGTCATGGGTGAGCTATTTGATGATGACCTTCAAATGACAGTTGCAAATTCTATCTCATAAACTGTAACAGATAGGGAAAAATTTCCAATTAAAAGCTTTGTTCAGCATTCAGTTTTGAACACAGTAAAAAACTTTATCAAAATCAGATGAATGGTTCACTCAAAAATGAAGCATTTAGATCTATCATACATCAATTCCTTGAAATAAAGATCAGTTTGCCCACAAACAACAGCAATTGATGAGGCCACAACTTTCATTCTTGCATAATAACAATAAAGGATCTTCAAGACTGCATCACTAGTGTTTGTGCAGAGATTTCTATTGATACTCAAGGCTGTGAAGAATTCCTCCAACAACATTCTCAACTGTACATGGGTGTTGGTGAAAGACATTTTGAGCACAAATTTGGTTTTTACTTTTTGATTAGGTTCTGTGTTTTCAATTTATTGATTTTAGATGTTATGTTTTAGTATTGGGTTGTTATTTACATGTCAGAGATAAATATCAGTTTGCATTTGAAAAAGTTTTGTTTCATTTTCGAGCAAACTATTCTTGCAATTTTGATGAAATTTTTTTAACTGTGTTCAGAACTGAATGTTGATCAAATTTGTAATTGGAAATTTTTCCCTATCTGTTACGGTTTATGAGATATGATTTTCAACTGTCCTCATTTGCATAATCAGCTCATTTGGAGGTCATCATCAAATAGCCTACCCATGACTTCCTATTTGTTAGTATTATTTGAAAGGGTAAAGACTTTTCTTCCACTTGTGTATATATATATATATATATTATATATATATAAACTTATGATGATTAAAAGATCTATTTCAGGTAGATTTTATTTGTTTTCTTCACATGTGCAAAAAACAAACAAAATTTACCTAAAATAGATCTTTTAATAATTATAACAAGTGCCCCTAGTACTTATAACTTTCTCCTACTGTTCAACAAGTTTTTGAATGCCAGACTTGAAGAAATCCATGGATTTTGATCCATAAAACTCAGACAGGATTCAGTGCACTCTTTGACCTTTCAAAGTTTTTCCCCAGAAAGATAGTGTTCAAGGCTTTGAAATAGATGATAATGAGATAGTGTGAAGTCAGGAATATGCTGGATGGGGAAATTTTTCCCATTCAAACTCCTGCAACTTGGCACAAGCCATTCTGGCTGTGTATGGTTTTACATTGCCCTATTGAGTAACCACGCCTTTATGATTAAGAGTGCCAACATTTTTCCTACAAGGTAATGCATAGATTCTCTAACTGTTGGTAGTAGACCTCCCCTGTAATGGTTTGATTCAGTGGCAGAACTCATAATGAATTATTGCCTTCCATATCTCACCAACATTCAGCAAAACCTTATGTGGAAAATGTCCAGATTTAGCCAGTACTGTAGGCACAATCTGTTTAGGAAGCCACTGATGTTTGCATTTAATGCTATGGTACAGAATTCATTTTTCATCTCTTATAAATTCATTTTATAAGAGATGAAAAATGAATTCTGTGAATGACACACAGAGATAATTTCTCATTTTATCTCTGTGAAAAATGGCTCCCCCTTTTCACAGGAGAGAAAGGAAGTACAGATGTCCACACGCTGTCACAGATTTTGTAGTGTGAGCTTATGAGCATCCACTTACCCAATTTTAACACACAATGAAGATCCTGTAGATGTTTGTGAATAGTTGAATGAGATGAATAGATGATTATGGCCAATTCTTTGATTGTTGCCTCTGGATTTCCCTCAATAGCAGCTCTCAGCACATCATTATCCATCTCAACAGGTCATCTTTCATGTGGCCTATGTGTGAGGTCCTGTTCCCCAATTGGAATTTCTCATTCTTTCAAAGATGCCTTTCCCCTCATTCTTTCAAAAGTGGCTCCCCCTTTTCACAGAAGAGCAAATTCTTTCAAAGATTCTTTCCCCTCATTCTTTTAAAAATGGCTCCCGCTTTTCACAGGAGAGCAAGGAAATGCAGATGTCCACACGCTGTCACAGATTTTGTAATGTGAGCTTATGAGCATCCACTTACCCAATTTTGACACAACAATGAAGGTCCTGTAGATGTTTGTGAATAGTTGAATGGGATGAATAGATGATTATGGCCAATTCTTTGATTGTTGCCTCTGGATTTCCCTCAACAGCAGCTCTCAGCACATCATTATCCACCTCAACAGGTCATCTTTCATGTGACCTATGTGTGAGGTCCTGTTCCCCAATTGGAATTTCTGGAACCATTTTGACACTTTTTATTATTCAGGATACCCTGCCCATATTCTCTATTAAACCTAAAACTGACTTATCTGAAACTGTTTACTTTAATAATAGCTGTTTTCCTTTACGTCATACTCATCTTGATCTTGGAGTATACCTTGACTCTAGACTCACCTTCTGTACTCATGTTAACTATATTTGTGCTAATATATTTAAAAAAACTGGTTTTATGTGGCATAACTTTAGAAAGGTCAAAGATTCAAGACTATTCAAAATCTGGTTTCATTCTATTATTCTCTCTCATCTGCACTACTCTCTTTCTGTATACAGTTCTACCTCTTATTCACAACTTAAAAAAATTGATAATGCCATTAGTTACACAGTGAAAACAATTCATAATATACTCTATGCTCAAAAAACAAGATCTTTGTGATTTGTTAAATATTAGGCCAGTGCATGATATACTTATTTTTTCAGACATTAAAAATATTTCTAATTATATATGTGGAAAACTCCCATCTTCTGAGACCAGTACAGTGTGCCTCAATTTTTTGCTGGAAAATACGAATTCTATATATACCTAATTTTCGTACTGTTAAATACAAAAATTCTTTCTTTTTAAGAGCTGCAACTAACTATAATATGTATCATTCTTAACTCTGTTTGTATGTTTTTTTATTTTTTTTTTATTATTTTTTTTTGTTGGGTTATTTGTTTCACAGGGGGCTTTTATTGTACTCTATTGTACGTTGAGAGAAATAAATGAGTATGAGTATATATGGTATTGCTGTTTTGTGCCACTACAGTTGTTGTATGTCCTTGTTTAAACTCATACAGCATAATACGCCTTATGTGTCTTCAGACAGTGCCATTTTCTATAAACTTTAATGGCACAAGGAATGCACATAAAATTGTTGTTCTGTCTCACATTATATGGAAGAGCATGCAATGCAATATGTCTTGTCCTTAATGTTAGTCTTTGTCAGACAATGAAGTAGCCTTTGGTCTGCTTCATCATCTGATTGCTAGAAACAGTAGTTCTGTGAGTCCTGTGAAAAATGAGATTATTTATGGGATGACTTGATAGAAAGAGTTTGCCTTTATGAATAATTCATAATTTAATTGATCATTATATAAATTATAAAAATTGTATAATTAATTGTCAAAATGTAGCTCAATTATATAATTAGAACCTATAAAAAAATTTTATGAAATCAACATACAAAGAAAGTATGTTTTAATAGAATTTATACCTTTAGAATATATACCTTTAGAATATAAATTTCATTACAACATGGCATATTATTTTTTCCTGATAACTGCATTATTTTAGATTTATATATTAAATTGTTTTTACAGGTATTCTCTGATTCACTTACATCTGACTTTCATAAATTCAACTTCATGTAAAATATTATCTCCTTTTTCATATATGGAATAAACATAATATTACTTTTATAAATTACTAATGTCAAATTAGTGGTTAATAATTATTAAAAGTTCAGATTAATTGGATTATTTATATCAATATATATTATTTGTTGTTTTTAAATATCATTATCATATTACTCATATTGCAAAGTTCAAATAAAGTATCAATAACTAATCAACTAACCTAAAGGAATGACATTGCAAATTCCAGTGTCTGGCTTGACCCATTCTTTTAAACTTCTAGAAATAAATTCTGAAACTAAAAAATCTAATACTATACAAAAACACAACCAGAACTTCACAATTGTCAGACAAAATAATTAAAAAGTATTATAATGAAATTACAAATGTAGTTAATGCACTTATAACTATTAAATTCAACAAACTAGAGCACTTATTAGCAGTTTTACCTTATAAATGTTTTTAAATTTATCGTAACGTTTTTGGATTACTCCATCTTCAGCGATATTTGATCGGCTACAGAATGCCTCATATCGCTGAAGATGGAGTAATCCGAAAATGTTACAATAAATTTAAAAACATTTATAAGGTAAAACTGCTAATAAGTGCTCTAGTTTGTTGAATTTAAAATAGTTTGAATATAAGCAAAGTTAATTAAATAATTATAACTATTAAACCAACCTCTAATCATTTTAAAATAAGTTGTTAATAATACATGCATAAATATTATCTTCATACATGAATATTATCTTTTTAAAAATAATACAGATCGTAGATTATATAAATTAATTTTTCAAAGGAACTGTGCATTTTCCAAGATATAGGGTTGTTTTCGAGATAAATCTTTACTAATAAATCATATATTTTCATTTTTCAACAAATATTCGGGAAGATATTTATAATAAATATAGCAGTCTCACCTTTAGTAACAAACCATATATCTCGAAAAATTCACCATCTAAAATTATTTTGAATTATCAGACAAACGATGTCCTTTACTTTTAACACTAGCCATCTTGTCTTGTCACGTGTTGTTATTAGTGTCATTTCTTATCACGTGCTTTAATTTGACCAATAGGCATTTTATCATTGTCATTTCTTACCACGTGCTTTAATTTGACCAATAGGCATTTTACCAGGAACATGAATAACAATCGTAGTGTCACCTCTTCGCTGTCAGTAAATATCGCTAACAAAAGTCGTGGTGGAACGATCTGTTGTTACTGATCTAAAAATGGGTAAAAGCACATCCGTACCTCTCCTATCTGTTACTATACCAATATAACATTACCGCAATTAATGCTATTACAGTAACAAGATCTAAATAAAAAACAACAAAGAAAAAATTATTCTGACAATATTTAATATTAACTGATTTACGGTTAAGGATAATAATAATAACGAAAACATAGATAAATATGTAAACAAGATGAAAAAACAAAATACGAAACTCGCGATGCAAACTGAATGTCGTGAGGAGTTACTTTTCATTCGAGTTGGGTCGTTGTCTGCTGATTTTGTGTCGTCTGTAGCCAACAATAGTTCGGTTTTTAGTTTATCTCCTAATTTAAAATGCAGATTGAACTAATGCATATCAAAAGAATAGTCGAACTTTTTCAAAATCATATTCTGATTGATTGCCTCAGATGTATTGCATACAAATTTGAGTTTTAAACAATAATAATGTGCATTTATTATATTAAACAAACAAAAATAAATTAGAATCATTACTTGTTGACTCTATTTGCAATTTTGTAGCCTATTCATTATCTACAGGAGGTGAAATGTGCTGGGGCAAAAAGTGCTTGGGGCAAAATGTGCTCGGAGCGAAATATGGGGGTGAATTGTCGGAGGCAAAATACAGGGAGCGACTTTTCCATAAACCAGAAATATCACATGGCCTTATATTTTCTTATCTATACTTAAAGCATAGTCATAAATTTCATTTTACCATTCTGCCTGCTAATGCATCCAATCATGTATATCAAATTTAATTATTGTTGGACTTGTGCACTTTTTGATTTACATGGAAATTTTTTGGATA